>JARNKU010000270.1:0-80151 GCA_031001835.1 Lepidoglyphus destructor | reverse complement strand
GTTGTTGCCTGTGCGGTCTTCGATAGGGAGTCTCGGATTTTCACTTTGAAATTTCTGTCGCGCAGAAATTCGGAAATCCATCTGAGGAGTTTGCCTCCCACTCCTTTGGCCGGTAACGTTGACATGAGCAGATCGTGTGGCATTGTTTCGAACGCGTTCTTGAAATCCGTGTAGATCACATCCACTGAATTCCCGTCATTGAGGTCGTTCGCAACCTGGTTGGTGAACCGTAGAAGGCTGTCAGTTGTCGACCTGTTGCGACGGTACGCGAACTGTCTAGGTGAGAGAAGCCCTTGCTGTTCGGCGTTCTGCATGATGCGGTTGCATATGAGTTTCTCAAGGATTTTGCAGCTTACCGGTGTAAGTGACACGGGGCGCACGTCTAACTATCAACAAATGGTCTCCGGAGAGCATTTGCTTATTGCGGAGTCCCCCGCGGCTTTTTACATAGGGAGGTGCTCCGATGGAGCGCAGCGGTTGAGCGGTATGCTGGAGGTGGCAAGTTCTGCCATTTTATAACCCGGATGACCAGATCCAGATCATCAAGCGCGTGAAATCCCCTTGCCATGATATGGAGCCGACAGTCGTTTTATTCAGGGAGATTTGACTCACATTCGCAACCAAGTCGGATCGAGAAGCAGTATTCGAAGCGCTTGCACCAACTGCATGATACCGAGCACGACCGACCACGGGCCGGCGGAACATTCTGTATTATTTCATGACTGGCAGATCACACAAGCTCGGGCGCATGGATCAGTTTCTACCAGAAGGGCAAGCAAGGAGGCTCCATGGATAGCTTATTTGTTCCGCTATTCAGAATAGTCAGAGCCGCCATCAGAAACTTCCGTTCGTCCGAAGAAGAACCGACAAACTGGTTTTGAAGCTCAATGCCTTGGCTGTGCATGGGAGCAGAGATGACAGTTGTTTCGCGATGCAATGCTGACAATGAGATATCAGTCAGACATTCAATAACTGGCATCTTCACCCTGCATTCATGGAGATCCACGCTTGTTTTGCAAGCGGCAATATAGCTTTTGTTGTTTTTAGAGTGTCCCGATCGATTAACTCGAGGGCACGACTCTACCCTGCTGGATTCGAGATTGTCTGCTCCAATCCACAGTTCTCATGCAAACAGCGGCCCTATCAAGAAGAGAGCTCCCCCGATTGGAAAAGCAGCGCCTTTGATGAGATCCAGAGCCTGATACTAGTACCGCTCAAGGGAGGTCATCGGTTTCAATCCCGACGAGTGGAGACGCCAACAGGGGAACCAGCGCCGACAAACGAGGAGATCGCCATCAGAGCGCGACTGATGGAAAGCTCGCGGGATCGCTCTTCAGAGGGGCACGAAGTGAGTTCAGCGCAGATCAAGATTTCAAAGCAATCGAATAGGAATATCGGGGCGGGTCGTTGGTGTCCAAAGATGCGTCGTGAGATCAGCGAGCAAGAAGGAGAGGTCTGCCGAAGTGGACATTCGGCGCACTGTAGCCACGTCAACCTTCACTGACTTCAGAGCCCTCGTCGACGGCTCGCAGTCATTTTCGTCATGGGTTTGTTCTGACCGGTTCTCTCCTCGTTCACGGTTTGCATCTTTTCTCCCAAGTGCTCGCCTCCGGAGAGGTGAGTCGCTTGATGACTGAAGATGAGATGGTCAGGATCCTGGAACGAGCCTCTTCTCACTTTGGGGAGAGTTTGAGCTCCATCGCTTTGATTTCGCCATCGGCATGCCTCTCCAGCTTCCGTCCGAACGCGTTTCGCTCTTCGGTGGTAAGTTACAAGGCAAGCTCAGAGACCGACGGAAGCTCCTCAAGTGTGACCGGCCCCCTTGTGACCGAAATGGTTGTCCCGTCGATGGATAGGAAACATAGGATTGCTCTGCAGTGCTTGGAAAATGCCATCTTTCCGAAAGTTCTGTCGTGCAAAGTACTTTTCGTGTTGTGCTTGATTGCCTCGAGGGCCGGTTGCGGATCCACAATCTCAACGGTCTTCATGACGTCGAGTGGAACCCTGATGAGCACCCACTTGGTCGAAACTGACGACTGTTCCTCTCAACCAGTGCTCGTCGAGACATCTGAAGGTATTACTTTACCTCGGCCGGAAAATCGTTGCGCCAGACTCACTGACATCCAATCCCTACCCTTCGACGAAGTTCGAGGTCCATATACTGGCTTCCTAGCGATGAACTTGACATTATCGGACAAAAGCCTCGTCGGGGGGAACATTTCTCGAGCGATATTCGTCTGCTCATACATCTATTCGCTGACCGACGACCAGCGTAACTTCGAAATGAATCGTCAGATCTGTGTGATACCTGCTAGGAAATTCCGAGCATCAGGAAGACTCTTTGTGAGTGTGTTCTCGCTCGACACCTGGGCAACAATCATCCTAGCATTCACACTCGTTTGCCTTCTGGTCTCGCTCCCAAGTCCCAAGACGGCCATGAAATTAGGGATTTCATTGATCGCTTCGATTTTGACATCGTTCGAGATCCATCCGCCAGCTTACTCCAAGCGATTTCGAATTCTCGCTTCGCAGCTTTAATGGCGCCGTTCTTCATGGCGCATGTCGTGCTTTCGAACATCTACAAGAATGAAATAACGTCGGAGCTTTCTAAATCCCACGATACCGAATTGGGTTTCTACGTACCGGGCAAGGTATTCACCACGCCTTTCCCAGAATTTGATGGGCACTACCGGTCGCTTGACGTGTTCAGAAGCTTCGTAATGATGTCTATGATGAAACGTGAGCCTCATTGCGACAGCAGTCGAAGCTCGATTGAGAGACTCCACTTCATGCAAGCGTTACGCGTCAACGAGAGGACACGATACACTTCAGCTACAAGACTCGGGGGTAATGACTCGCTCCATCAGCCCGCTTATATTCGTTCGTTCCAGAAATTCGGTCTGATCACAACCAAACCAGTGTACGGTCGTCGAATCGAGAAAATACGTAATTTTACCACCTCCGCGCTCTTCGCTGCTTTCTCCCATATCCTGGCAACGCCCGTAATTTCTTCACATGGAAAGGCATACGGTTGTTTCTTGAACATTAATTAGATGCCTTGCTCGACGGGGAAGCTGGCCCCCTGCTTATTCCGAGTCAGATGCTCATGGTGGGAGAAATTCTTGCCGTGTTCGTTGCGGTTTCTTGCGCGGTCCTTGTCGGAGAGGCGACAAGCAATCTCTGGGGAACTTCGGTCGCCGCAATAGATCGGAGAGACCATAGAAGAGTGAGATCAGTGACGTGGCATCTGAAGTTCACTCATGCTCTCTGGGCTCGGCCCGTATCCAAATCGAGTTGATGAGTTGGATGGCCCCTCATAGCTACGAATGACTCCTTAGTCTCTCAATCATTCGTCTCACGATGAGCCGTGGGATCCCGATGGAACATGCGGTCCTCTACTCCAGTGGTTCTCAACCTTTCTTTGATCCGTCCAGAACATTCCGCCATTTCCGCCTGGACCGCTCAGAGATTTGCGGAGATCACTCTCCAAATTTTCCGGCATGCAATGATCCACTTATCCGCGTGACATTCATCAGCGAGCGAGCTTCTTGACTCCTTGGCACAGCCTGGAATGTGAACCGTGACCGTCATACAGAAGAACATCTCATTGTCAGAGGGAGGACAATATCTGCTTCGATTGGCGAGATTTTTTAAAATCACCAGAGCAGTATCCGGCCGCGTCTGAGAACACGCAGAAACATCGATCGAGTTTGCCATATTCCTCGTGAATTGGTTTATTTCTGATGTTCCATCAGACGCCTGTTTCGGAATCGAACTGGCACGGGTCCGGCGAGTGATGGAAATCGATACTTGAACTTCGTCGAAGCCGCTCCTGCGTTACTCGGCTGTGGTTTCGGGCTCGGAACAAACGCAAACTCTCGAAGTTCGTTGAACTGAACGATCAGCACTCTCTCGCGATGCAACGCCGATGGAAGTCATCATGATGGAGTTCGCGTCGACGTGAAGCCACATATCTCGGCGTCGTCCTCTGCACGTCTGAAAAAGCAGCCGGGTGGCAATTTTGTTTCGAGGAGGTGACCGATCACCAAAATACAAATCATCAGTGACCAACGTTCGGTGACTGCCGGTGACCGAGAGAAATTCGAACTTATCAGGCGCCGTGATTGAGGATTCGCAGAGCTGAGTGAGATATCAACTGTGTGGGTGCAGCGTGCGTAAAGAAAATGGAGACACTTCACACTGAGGTTTGTGTCGATATTCCCCGACAAAATTGACGAGATTTTTCGATCGATGGAGCCTCCGAACGCTCAGTAGGAGTGGAGATCGATGGCAACTTGCGAGAGGAAATGCCGGAGTAGATGACTCGCCAATTTGCTCCGAAAAACCGATCCCCCGCCGGGACCCTCATATCACAATAATTAGTGATGCTCTTTCAGCTGCTCGAGAAAATCCTTTTACTTCTCCGGGGCCCAGAACGTTTGCGTGCAGCCTTGGTATGCAAGCGATGGGCTGAGATTGTTTCCGCCTCGCATTTATTGAGGGATGTTTGCCTGGTCTTCCGCGTCGCCGACCTGCAGAAAGCGACTCCCACTTTTCTCGACAGCCATCGTCACTATGCGAACTTGAAAATCTGTGGTGGTGAGAAGAACGATCTCGGGTTTTATATATTTCAGCGAAAGTCCCGGTATCAGTATCATGATATTCAGAGCACAATTGTATGTAGTTTTCTTTCCCGTGAACTTCGCAGGGACGCTGTACGACTTTCACGAGGAGTTTTGGGCCCGAATCGCTGGAGACCTCGTCAGTTTGCAGCTGGAGGACTGTGATCTATCGACTGAAGTATTCTTTGCGATTCTTGTTGAGTGTCAGAGGCTACAATCCCTTGAAATCGAAGGTACTTTTTGGATTCTCAACGTGTCGACGTTTGATTCCGGAGTGTCTACTTTGAGATTTCCCCGAAGATTCATAGGAGAGTCAACCAAAAACTCTGTTCAACAGGATATTACAGCTTGATGATGTCGGACGGCATGTTCCGGCCTCCCGAGTACATTTGCGTCGCGAAAGTTCAACAATCATTGCGAAATGTTCGGCACCTGTCCCTGCGATGGTGTGGATCTGTGTCAGATGCGTCGTTCAATCAAATGCTCACGCTCATGCCCAACATCACGTCCGTCTGTCTGGATGGATGCTCAAATCCGCACTTCAGTCGTTATGGACAAATAAGGCAGCCCCCCGACACAACCGTGTTCACCCGTGATGTGCGGTCTTTCCAGAACGTACTTGACTGCATGATGAGATCAAAGCAGAAGTTTGTCGATCTGGATTTCAGTGGCACGCTCATTACAGACGAAGCCCTGATTCAGATCGTGGAACTCTATCGCGAAAGCCTGACAAACCTACGGTTGGACTTTTGCCATCACCTGACGGCGAAAGCTTACGGAGCGATCGGAGAATGTTCGAAACTGCGTCTTTTGTCGCTCCATGGAACCCGGCAAACCAATGATGATAATGTGGAGTGCTTCCTCGCGAAAACTCCTGACTTGGAACATCTAGACTTCGGCCACTGTGACTTGATCTCCAGTCAGAGCCTTCATCTGATTGTCCGACTCAAGAAACTGCGTCATCTCAGTCTACACTCTTGTCACTCAATCGGCGTCGACTCTCTGGGTAGCCTCGGGGCCTTGACGGAACTGCAGCATCTCGATTTGAGTGGAACCGATTGCGACGTGAAAACATTCCGCCAACTCGCGTCACTCAAAGATCTGCGAACCCTCGAGCTTAGCCACTGCTCCAACCTCGACTCCGAGTGTTTCGTGATCATTTGCGACAATTTTGAGAGACTCGAAAAACTCAGCCTGAGCTACACTCACACCCCCACGAGTGAAGCAGGATGTGGATTGCACCAGTTGAAGAATCTGCGAAGCTTGGATATCACGGGTTCTAGAGGAATCTCAGACCGGTCGCTTACAAACGGGATAAGAGCATCGAATTTGAAGATGCTTAGTATGGGAGACTGTTCATGGTTGACGGATGGCGCTCTGGTCAGCATTGCCCGCCATCACGTTTGCTTGGAGCACCTCTACCTTAAAGGCAGTGAGCGGATCACGGACGTCGGCCTGATATCGGCCGTTCAATGTTTGCCTCGTCTGAGAACCCTGATGCTGGCGTGCTGTTATTCGCTCACGGATCAAAGTCTCGGTGCTTTGCGAGACCACTGTCCCCAGCTTCGGAAGCTCAAAGGCGTGGATTGGGTGAGGATGAACTTTCTTGATGAGTGAGGATGCGAAAGATCTGTTAGCTCATCTGAGACCATCGTTGTCATTAACTTGGTGAGACTTATTCCTATTCGAGTGTTGAGACTAACGTTTTTGGAAGAGTTAACCGATTGGAGAAATGTCTCATTCTGCGGGCGATTGAAGTGATACGTTACCTGGAGCTGTCGGTAATCCATCGGATATAGTCTGTAAAGTATTGTTGTTCATAGAGATATTGATTGGATTGCGCAGGCTGCCGAAGAATAAATTCAGTCAAAATGATTCGAAGGACATATCGGCTTAATTGAATGATTCATAGTAGTGACGAGCTGGGCTCAGGTGGATGGATACTAACTTCTTTATGACGGGGGCATGCTTATATATCGCTACTCTCCCCCTTGAGAGCCCGTCCCTCCTGGGATGGAACTTAAGGACGTTTCTTATTGCTGCTGACCACCTACGTGGACCTTCACGATATTGAACTCTTTTCAAAACTCCTTGAATGACTTCGACCGCAGTCACCAAGAAAGGACCGACAAACTTGCGACTCTGTTTGCTGTTTCCCCGACGCACGAGCACTTGGTCACCCACTGAGACATCCTCGAATCTTGACGCGTGACGTTTGTCGAAATTTTCCTCCTGCTTAGACCTGCGGGCGGTTTCCTCATTCGGCGTGTTCCTCCTCTCACTCAGGCGTAACTCCCTTCTCACCCCAAACCGGTCGTCAGCGGGAAGATATGTGGGACGGCCACTCAAAGCGAAAACTGTAGAACAACCTATAGTACTACAGTAGGACCGGTTGTGATGTCTCACCGCCGCCTCCAAACACTCTTTCCACGGCATGTGGGGATACATAGATTTGAACATTTTTAAATCTCTAATCAGTCGTTCTGCCAACCCGTTCGACTTCGGATTGTATGGGCTGCCCGTTTGGATCGCGACATCTCGCTCAGCTGCCCAATCTTGGACACGGACGCTCTTGAACACTTTGGCATGATCAGAGACGATGCTCTTGGTGTTCCTGAAAACTCTGTTCCTCATCAGCGACACAACGGCCTGAGCGTTCTGCCCCCGCTCGAGCAACAGCGAAGCATGTGTTGCGGTCGATTGCAACAAGGAGGGCTCGAGTCTCATTGTCGGGGCCGCTTCTCTTTGACAACTCTGCGAAGTCGAGGTGAACCGTATACATTGGCGGTTCATCGTTAGATCGAAGGCATAGCCTGTCACCACGCGGTTTGAATTTCGCCTTGTTCACTTGGCAGACTTTGCAGGACCTCACGTACCGCGTAACGTCTGTTCTCATGCTCGGCCACTGGAACCGTTTTGAGATCTTCAAATACGTCCTCCAAATACCATCGTGACCGCCCGAATCAGCAGTGTCACGGTTCTTTTCTAAGATGCGCTCTAGTGATTCCGGTGGTATGAAGATTTCACCCTGCGACACCGACTCACCGATGCGCAAGACTTGCTCGGATTCCTGCGGAAGACGTGACAAAGCGTCAGCGTGACCGATGCTCGTACCGGGCTTGTGTATGACGACGGAGTCCAGCTCTGCCATTTTATGAATCCACCGAGCAATCCTTCCTTTTGGCTCTTTCGTCGTCAGCAGTTCTTTCAGCGCACTGTGATCTGTCTGCAGGAAAAATTTCCGACCGTCGAGATACGTCCTGAAGTAGTGTACTGCCTTTAGAACGGGAAACATTTCCTTCTCCGTCGTATAGTAATTCTTTTCTGCCCGATTGAAGGTACATGAGTGGAACCCGATAGAATGTTCCTTATCCTCTTTTTCCTGCGTGAGGACCGCTCCGGTTCCCAGATCAGACGCGTCGCGTCGGTACTCAGGATGAAGGGTTTCTCGAAATCCGGTGATAAGAGCACCGTGATCTTTGCCTTGAGTATGTCGAAGGCGTTCTGATGTTCCGACGTCCACTCAAACTTAACATCTTTGAAAGTGAGTTTCGTTAACGGCCTCGCGATTTTCGAGTAGTCTTTGATGAAGGCGCGAAGTGTCCACAGAGTCCAAGGCATTTCGGCACTTGCCTAGCTGTGGCAGGCTCCTTTATGTTACATACATTGTCGGCAGACTCTTTCTTCGTCGACTTCGTAAACACGTCGATCGTTCTTCCCAAGAACACCACTTTTGATTGGAACAACGAGGACTTATCGAGATTGACTTTCAATTCCGCCTTGTTGTGACTATCGAATACGAGGTGTACGCGATGCTCCTGCTTGCTTTTCGAGAAAATCATGATATCATCTATGTACCATTTACAATATCCGCGATGACGACCGAGTACCTCATCCATCATTTTTTGGAAGAATTTCGGGAATTCTTCCACCCGGAAGGATTGACGTTGTACTTATACGTAGGCTTCTCAAATACCCGCAAGTTTCGGGACCGCGGGTCTCGCGCGGGTTTCGACCCGTGGCGGGAAACCCGCGGGTAAAACCGCAAAATACCCGCAATCGTCCTGCCCGACTCGGGACTGTCCTCAAGCAAGGGCGATGTGTTTAATCGTCTCACAAGGGAGGTCCGCGAATTGTACGACGCCGATTTGAACCAGATCGGGCACGTGTGGTAGGCCTACTAGAGACATGAAAAATGGCTAATGAAACTTTTCCCCATAGGCCGTATTTTGCGAAATACAGCGCTTTCAAAACCCGAAATTTAACATGGGCTTCAATGGAAGCCTATAGGAATCAGTAGAAGCCAAGGCAAAACAAGCTCTAGAAATCGTTGCGGAGGGCTTCGAGTGCCGAGCCTAGTCTTGAAAATCGCGTCACGCGACAGTGGTGCAACCAAAGACGGACAATAAAGAGAGCAAACTGTCAGGTTTCGAATCAATCGAAATGATAATTTATGTAGAAGCGCTCGCAGCACAGAATATTTTGACAATGTGCGCAACGAATAAATGCGACAAGTATACAGTTCGCCGTCACGCAGTCACCGTCAAACTCAAAAAGAAGCTCGGCCATGGACGGAAATGGCACGGCGGGCACTTCGAAACCGCCTAAACGCCTGGCGCAAAGCCAATGAGGACGGAACAGCGGACTCTGAAATTGATTGTGTATCAACGATTGCATCAGTGGGACGCACACCGACTTCTCGATGTTTGCGAACTCGACGCTGACAACTCGATGCCGACATCTCGATGCCGGATCAAGTCGACGCCGCCAAATTCTACGCCGGAGATTTGGATGCTAGTATAACTCGACGCCGGAGATCTCGATGCTTGTATAACTCGACGCCGGGAATCTCGACGCTTGTATAACTCGACGCCGGAGATCTCGATGCTCGATGCCAAAACGTGAGCGATGTCGACGCACGTCTTCATCTCGGCGACACGTACACTTGGCAGATCATTGGAACAACGGGCAGCGGTTTCATTGTGCAACATGGCCTCCAATCCGACGGATCTGGTTTCTCAGAGGTAAGCCGAAGTTGGCCTCAAGAGACGCCACTTCAGCTCGTTGAGAACGTGTTTGAGACCACGTCTCAAGCCGCGAAACTCATCGCTCCTAGCCATGAAACACTGTCCAAATTCATCAACCGAGTAAAAAGAAAGCTTCACGAGCCCCCGTGTTACCAGCGACTCGAGCCGCGATCGTCATCCCCGATGAGTACAAGGTTTACAGCACGCCGGAACACGAAGAGAACTTTCTTCTCGGTGATACAGGTGAGAATTCTGATTGCTGCCGCAGGAATCCATCCGTTTCAGATGAAACTGAACCTGGTGTTCCTGAATTTATTTCGACGAAAATCGGTTTGACGAATTCTTGCCAACAAATCATAACTTCGTAGGAATTTGATCATACGGTGGATGCTTCTTGCTGTATTGTGCTGACACCGCGATTCTTCCCAGGAAACGGAGACGAGCAGAGAATCTTGATATTCGGCCGACAATCTGTCGGACAATGGATCGCACGTGTTCGAAAACTCGACGGAACATTCAGTCTCGCACCGCATCTGTTTCAGCATTCTGGTGATCCTCGGAGAGCGTGGTGGCTTCGTGTTACCTATATGCTACGCGCTCTTACCGAGCAAGTCAGGAGAATGCTACGGCCGAATGATCACGTTGATTCGGAACGCTTGGCCTGATCTGGATCCCGGAGCCATTTCCACCGATTTTGAAACTGCGCTCATGAAAACATCCTCTGCCGCCTTCCCTTACGCCGATCTGCACGGGTGTTTCTTTCATCTCGTCAAAAACCTCAAAAAGAAGCTCGCAGATCTCCAGCTGATGCGGCGGAGGGCCCACGATGTCCATGAGGCCAGGCATGTCAAGAGGGCCCACGATGTCCATGGGGCCAGGCATGTCAAGAGGGCCCACGATGTCCATGGGGCCAGTCATGTCAAGAGGGCCCACGATGTCCATGGGGCCAGGCATGTCAAGAGGACCCACGTTGTCCATGAGGCCAGGCATGTCAAAAGGGCCTACGATGTCCATAGGACCCGGGCTGTCGCGTGCGGGAAGGCCATGAACGCAAGAAGTGGCCGTGAACGATACGGGCTCCCTGCCTCCGCCGTTGCTCCGAAGTAGCCGCAGCCACCCATCGAGAGTTCCGGATAATTGATTCGAATAAAACTCGATGCCTCCCTTTGATCAAAATCGCCAGAATTCCGGATGAAAATAGATGACTGTTGTCAGAAGCGGTGGAATTGCCGCCGTCGTTGACTTACTCCCGAGATATCCTCTGATCGCGGACCGGAGTTCTCGTTGTCGGCCCGGATGATCGCGGCGCTGGCGTTTGTGCCACCAGCCGCCCTCGACAGCGCTCTCGCCGAGCTTGCCGTGTACCTGCCGGCGGAACTCATGCCGGTTTTGAACTATTTCGAAAACAACTACATAGGGAAGCTGCTTCGGCTATCACCTGATGGGAGCATCGCCAGAAAGGACCCTCGGTTCCCTATAAGCAGTTGGTCCGTGTACGATCGCACATTGAACAACGACGCACGGACTAACAACTACGCGGAAGCCGCCCATCGACGGCTGCAAACGGAATTCGCTGTTGATCACCCTTCTTTGTAACGTTTCATCGATGGTTTGAAAAAAGTACAGAGACATCGAGACCTGCTGTACGCGCGGTTCTTGGCCGGAAATCCACCTGCTATCAAACGTAGGAAATATGTAGCAGCGGACACACGGCTTCTTAATCTGGTAAATAGATTCGAGACGATGTTGCCAATCGAATATCTCAAAGGTATAGCGTGCAATTTCATGATGGAAGCCTTGTCATTCTTCCGATTTGTGCGTTCAATACTCCTAGGGAAACTCCGAGGATAAATTAATGTGAAATAAACGTGCCTTCCAACGTTCAACGACCCTTCACAGATTTTGGAACCTATCTGGTGCTCTCACCAGCCTTCGGTCGAACCTCACATCGTTTCTTATTGTCCGTGCGAATCCATATCATCGATTTCGCGAATTCTCCGTAGCATTTTCAGACCTTCGCCTAGGTACCATATGACCATCCAGTTTTATGGCGTCGAGTTGATCACGCATCGACTTATTCCAGCATCGAGATTTCCGGAATTGAGTTTAACGGCGTCGAGTTTATCCGGAATTGAGTTTAACGGCGTCGAGTTTATCCGGAATCGAGGTAAACGGCGTCAAGTTGATCCGGCATCGAGGTGTCGGCATCGACATGTCGGCATCGAGCTCGCAAACATCGAGATGTCGTGTACCGTCAGTGGGATGTCATTCCTTTGGTCCACGCGGAAGTTGTACAAAAAACAATGTTAAGTGAGTCTCTTGGCAAAATCTTTCCACAGTCGGAAACAATAAAGGTCGAGAGGTTGCACAAAGCTCGTTGATACCGCAGGGAAAACTTTGACCGCGACGAGTTTCCCCGGAATATTGTAGAGTTCTTGATAGTTGTGGCCTCCCCACGAGTCGACGTACAGAACACATCTGCTGTCGTGCAAGCGGTCCACGATGTCCTTTAAGACGGTCTGGCTCCACATGCGGGCACGCTCTTTCGTCAACTTCCCCGATTTTGTGCAGGTCACCTGCGACGAAGGGCTGCGAGTGCTTCTACATAAATCATCATTTCCATTGATTCGAAACCTGACAGTTTGTTCTCTTTTTGTCCGTCCTCGGTTGCACCACTGTCGCGTGGCGCGATTTCCAAGACTAGGCTCGGTACTAGAAGCCCTTTGCAACGATTTCTAGAGCTTGTTTTTTGCCTTGGCTTCTACTGATTCCTACAGGCCTCCATAAGAGCCTATGTTAAATTTCGGGTTTTGAAAGCGCTGTAGTTCGCGAAAGACGGCCTATGGGGAATAGTTTCATCAGCCATTTTTCATGTCTCTAGTAGGCCTACCACACGTGCCCTATCTGGTTAAAATCGGCGTCGTACAATTCGCGGACCTCCCTTGTCAGATCAACGAAAAAGCCCGCATATTTTTGAGCACAACTGATTTACTTTATCCAGGGAACGTTGATCCCACACTGAAGAGCACGCCGTATCACCAATATATTGTTCAGAATTCAGCAGTGAGTCTGGCCCTCTTTTCTCCCAGTAGAGAGCGAACTGTACTAAAGTCGCGCTCACACTGCACGGATGCAGGGGGAATGGCCTCCAGAACTCGAATGCGGAAAATACCCATTTTTTGAGCAACTCGCCGTAGCCTTCGCTGTTTTGAAATCGCACGAACTCTTCGCGCAAATCTTCTTTCGCGTTAGACTGGTAAACTTTCGTCATGTTATTCGACGACGTGGATGGACAAAACACAAACCGCCACGAGAGTTCCGGTTCTTCCACAGGCACGTTGACCTTGAGAGACCAGTCCTCTTCTATCAGCAAGCTCTCAAAGATGATCGAGAATTTTCTCGATCTCGTCTGAACCCACTTAGGACTACGGATCCTCTTTGCATGGCAGTTCATAGTCGGCGCGTATCTAGCTCGCCTATGAGCTTACCTCGATGACGGAATTTCACGAGACCCGCGACGGATGACATATCTACGGAAAGGTCTCACATCCTCTCTTGCGGTTTTTTTGCGGTTTTTCCCGCAAGGGGACGCGGTTTTTCGCGGGTAAAACCCGCCGAAAACTTGCGGGTCCCGCGGTTTCCAACCGCGGTCCTGAGACCGCTGAGAAGCCTACTCATACATTCCAAACGGTGTCACGAAAGCCGAGAACTTCTTTGTGCTTTCCGTCAGAGGTTGTTGCCAGAAGCCTTTGAGGAGATCAACTGTGGAAAACACTCGGCTACCGCCCGTCTCAGAGATTATCTCATCGATGTTTGGCAACGGCCAACTTATCAACTCCGTCTGCTCGTTAACAAACCGATAGTCCGTGCACATTCTCCACGTAGCGTTCGGTTTCGGAACTAGCAGAACTGGGCTGCCGAAAGGTGATGCCGATTCACCAATGATCCCATTTTACTTAAGCTTCGACAGCTCTCCCTAACGAAGTCTTGTTTCGCGCGCGAGAGTGTGTACGCTGTGCGTCGGATTGGAGTCTCGTTGACAAGTTTGAACGGAACCTTGAAGAATCTCACTGGAGGTGGGTACTCCGAGTTGCACACAACATTCGGAAACCGCTTTCCGAGGTCCGCTACTGTCTCTATCAAGGAGACAGACTCGTCTTCGACGGAACGCCGATTGAACGCCGATTGAACGCCGGAGGTTGCTGCTCTTCGCCAAACGTAACTCTGTCATCGGAATGGAGATTCAGTTTCATTTCCTTCATCAGAGGCCTCGGAATCAGCATATCATACGATGGATTTCCTACAACGAGACGTGCCACTCGTTTCCTGAATGGTCCGAGTTCTAACTTCACGACGGCCCAATCCCTGATGAGTGCAGTTTGATTCTTCCAGTCGGAGACTTGCACTTGTCTTCCTTGGAAAACACTTCCTTCTTTCAGAAGCGCTTTGTTCACGACTGGAATGGAAGCGCCGCTGTCCAGAATAACCGTTACTACCTCGCCATTCACTGAAGCTTTTGTGGCGGCTATCTTCGTTGACTGCCTACAGGACAAAACATTTTCTTTGATTGACTGCGGGGTAGAAATCGCGATACCCCTGTTTACTGGTTTAAATCTGCTGGAGATTGGTCACCATCATTCTCCTGATTCCTTCTCGCTGAAACATTGATGCCTGCGTGTCAGACTTCCTGGAGTTCCTTTTCTTCCAACTTGGGCGGCTTCGAGCACCGTCTCTCTTCGAGCTGGCTCTTACTGGTTCAGAATTCTTCTTGGGATGGATCTTCTCGGAACCAGTCTCCGGCCTCTCCGTGCGGAACTCCGAAGTTTTCCGTAGTCCTCTGCACTCGCGTTTCAAGAAGTCGAAAAGGTCTGTGACACTTGCTGTGACACCATCGTTAGGTTTGTGCTCGAGGATGAATTTCTTCCTTAGCTCGGACGGTAACGCTTCCTTCACGCCCAGGAATGTCAAGGATTCATAAGACGTCGACGCGACTCCTAGGGATCTCAAGGCGTTGACTTTGCTCCAAGCGGTTTGTCGACGATTTTCGAGCTGCCGAAAACTGTTTGGATCATTGACCTTCAAAGACTTGCCTATATCTCTCAAGGCCAGCATGATGGGTGTTCTTGAGATCTTGGGCCGAGTCATAGTGGTCAGATAGATCTCGCCATGCTTGATCGTATCCGTCTTCGATTCCTACGTAAGCGACGGCAATTTTATTCGCAAATGTACCTTTTTTGAGGTTTGACAGTAGCAGCAGTAGGAACTTATGTTCCTTCGACAACTTCGTGTTGTTGTGGACCTCTTTCTCGAGCACTGTTTCCCAAGGAAGCTACGTTTGGTTCCTTCCATCGGAAGTCTCCAACTTCAGTTTTTCAAACGCATTTGTGACCTTCGTATTCACGGAGGCTTCGGGCCGATCACCGCTTCCTCCGACATCGGGTGGAAGCATCAATTCGAGATGTAACGGCTCTGCCGTCTTCTTCAGCGGATGATCAGGTGCAATGAAGGAATATGTAGAGTCTTTCGCTCGTTTCTAGGCATTGCTTGCCGAATTCTTCATTTTCTATAAGATCCTCCGCGGGCTCTGCAGATGTTTCGAAGAGTTCATCGTTGATTTTCTTGAGTTGTCCACGATATTCGCTCGAGAATGATGACTAAGTTGAATCACTTTAAGCTTGCACTAATTTTATTGACTCAGATGCCTTTCAGATGAATAAAGTTCTTGTAATCATCGCAGCAATGATTTGAGGAGCACGATGTTTTCGTGGCGAAGTGAATGCTCTGAATTTCGAATACACTTGTCCTCCAGAGTTCCCGACGCGAATAGTTCTCTTGCGATCGTGAGGAAGAGGCAGCGATCTAGACCGGGGCGAACGGAGTCTTCGCGGGATGCTCCGACATCACCACACCGGGAGTCGGGAGGGATCACAAATACCACTTGAGAGCCATTAAGTCTTCGAAAGTCGATCCGGATCGGAACCGCTTGACATCCTTCTTCGGGGGTTCGGTCTTCGTCGGCCGGGAGCTAGATTCTTCAACGGTAGCGGTCGCTGTGATCCGTCGCTCAACGGTGACTTTGATGTTTGATGTCGCGGTGTTGTTGTTACCCGAGGCGTTCATGGTGGGTGAGCTGAGCGCTTCTTGGTGAACTTGTTGTATCTGATTGCACCCGTATTTTTGAAATCTCTAGTTCGATTCAACGCTCTTCGGTTACATAGCGAATCGTATCACTGATGGAGAGGGTAGAGCTGGGGCCGGGTCTTCCCCTGAACGCCTTAGGTCAATCAAGGCTCAAGGCTCCTCCCCGGCCGCGCGTTCGCCAGGATAGCCACGACCGGAATTATGAGTCGACCTCTGAAGTTTCAACGCTGCCGATGATGTGAACTCTGATCCCAAACAAAACGGTTGAAGGTTACGAGTGTTGTTTGGAGGAGGAGCGGGATTTCGTATTAGCGAGCTGATTTGCGGAATACCTCGGAGGTGGCTGAACTGGCTTCTGTTGTATTTTCGTTTTGATACCCTCCATCTTACAATCATAGCTATCGGTGTGGTAGTGTAATCATGCCAAATGCAGCATGTGTGTCGCATCCGCTGAAATGGACGGCTGAAATCCAAGACATTCTCGCTTGCCAAAGCTCCTATCGTGTCACAGTAATCGATGAGTGAGGACGAGAATCTTGAAATATCCATTCACGAAAGTCGGTCCCGGGAGCCTGACGTCAACTTGATGTTGATTCCTACATCGAGGGCGGTCCACGAATCAGAATCGGATCAGACCCCCGAGAACAATGGCGGACCAGGAACGCATGATGATCTGACCTTGCCAGTTCTGTACCGTTTTTCGTGCATGGAAAATACTGCTGAAAGACTGCTACTGAAGATCCTCTCTTGAGACATCACTGGGAGCTTCTACCCCGGCTTCTTGATTGCTCGTATTGCCGCTGGGCGATGAGCTTGATTTCGAAAATCACGATTGCTCAATCGTGCTCTCGCGGCAACGGGCTCCTGGGGCAATTAGGTGTGATCGAGTTCACACCGGATTCATCGTTAACCCCCTGAGTCGCTTTGAGAGAGACTGAGGGGGATGCTCGGAGAGAATACTAGGGCAAGGCTAGCCTTAAAGTGCTCCAAATGTCTCAACAGCTCATTTGATCGAGGTTCGTCGTTAGTTCTGGAGCTGTCGGATCAGAGGAGATTTCTCGTGAGTGTGTTCGATTGGCGACTTCACGCGTTGGAGGAACATTCTCTTCAGAAAATGGTCATGGTTTCGAAAAAGAGCCAGTTCGAGTGTCCTCGGGAGTCTTGTGGTCGAGTGCTGAAAAAGAAACAGGACCTGCAAATCCATCTCCTCCGACACGACGGGATCCGGCGTTTCGCCTGCCCCTCTTGCCCAAAAAAGTTCGTAACTTCGAGTGAGCTGACGGCTCACAGCCGTGCACACAGCGGAGAAAAACCATATATTTGCTCTGAATGTCCTGCGAAATTCACGGTTTCATCGCACCTGAACGTGCACTCTCGCATTCATTCCGGAGAGAAACCCTACTCTTGCACGGAGTGTTCTGCCGCCTTCAAAGTGAAATCCAACCTTACTACACACTTGCGGCGTCATAGAGGAGAGAAACCTTACTCCTGTGTCGAGTGTCCCAAACGTTTCGTCTCCAGCTCCAGCCTCATAACGCATCGGCGCATCCACACAGGAGAGAAGCCGTTCAGTTGTGAGCTCTGCGACAAAACTTTCACTCAACAGAGTGAACTGACCACTCATCGGAGACGTCACACGGGAGAGAAGCCTTTCGAGTGTTTGGAGTGCGGAAAACGCTTCACGCAGTCGAGCCAATTGATCACTCACAGAAGAGTTCATTCTGGGGAAACGCCCTACGAATGCTCTGTTTGCGAGAAACGCTTCAAGCAGTCAGCCTCCTTCAAAGTGCACGAGCTCGCGCACGCGGGAAAGAAGCCTTATCAGTGCAAACTTTGCCCCAAGGGATACACCAAGAAAAACCTATTCGAAGCTCACCAGAAGCGCCACAGTGACGAGGACTAGCCGATGTTCTTCACTCATCTTGAACGAGATGACTGAAGCTACGATGACTGTAAATGATCTCAATATTATGTATCAGTAAAAGCCCCGTCAAGAATATATGCTTCATACCTTTCGAGAAAATAACCGGTATGGCAACTTCGATTGTCTATGAGGCACGCGGAGGAGTGGGAGCGGTGAAGATTGAATGGAGGGGATTCCATTTTCCGCGAGGAAGGTGCGGGATGCAGTTGCGTAGCCAGGGTGAATTTTGGTTACTTTCGCTTCATTTTTCGAATTCAATGTGGCTAGTCTCATCCAGATCCGAGAAATCATCAGGATTGATCCTCGGTGTAATCCGCCTGCACGCTTGCTTACAGTGTGCGACTTGAGCTGGACTGCAGATCTTGGCGCGTTTGCAATGCCTCGGAATCGTAATACCCACTCTTGAGTTGAAGAACTCCATCAAAGGATTCGGAATCCTCCAGCCCGTTGATTCGACCGAACTGAGCACGGATAGATTTGTTACAATGCCAAACACGACATGAACTCTAATCGGGGATTCAGGAAGTCATGCTCCCGACTCCGGATGTGTCCGGAGAGATATTCGACCTGCTACGCGGGATAATTGAAGACCGGTAAAATTCGCTGCAGGAAGGCAGGGGAGCAACCAATTATTTCGACAAGATTTTTCTCGGCAAGACTGATTCGTGGCACCTCGTAGCAATGTAGCTTGTACTCGAATGGATCTTTGGTCTAACTTTTGAAAGCAATATCGCTCAAGATATATCCCCCATAACTCTATACATTCTGCCTTTTTCCCGCCCTGCCTCCGGCATTCTCCGGAAATTTGCGGCGTCCGCGGTTTTTGCTCAAAAAGCCGCGATGACGCCGCGAATTTCCGGCTAAAATGCCGCACCAAAAACACAGCACTACTGATCATACTTCGGCTCCCTCAAAACTTCATTCCTGAATCTCGGGGGATATCCTGATACAGGCGCGATATCGTCGTTACCTTCGTCCACCGGAAGGTTTCCACTGCTCGATGGGCCAGCAGCGCATATGGATGCTTCTGAAGAAGCGTTCCGCCGACGCTCTCCATGGGTCCGAACTCTCTCCGCGCACGTTAAGGGTCCTTGACTCTGCGAGGAGCTAGTAACCTTCCGACCGAATATGGAAAAAGCTGCTGTCACTACTTCAACGTCCTTCATAGGATATCAAACACTGACTTTTTCGCCTTATCGATGGACGACGATGGAGCCGGCCAGAAAATTAAATACTGGAGAAGACAGCCTCGAAATTACCTGGCCATTGTCAGGTGTCGCTGATGAAGTCATAGACGCAATGGTCTCCGATTCTTCATGGTCTCGTCTAGATTCTTTCGGAGGACGTGAAGAAGTAGCGGCTCTCTGCCTCGCCCTCTTCAAACTCTTCCCTCGTGGGGGAACCATTGAATTTCCCGAATGTACTGAAGTGTCCTGCGACAGCCAAGTCGGAAATCCGTTCCGAGTCAGAACCTCGTTGTTTGAAACGCGGGTCTCATCTGACCCGCAAAATACTTAACTCTCCATCTCCTTCTGTTT
This sequence comes from Lepidoglyphus destructor, assembly GCA_031001835.1. Lineage (NCBI taxonomy): Eukaryota > Metazoa > Arthropoda > Arachnida > Sarcoptiformes > Glycyphagidae > Lepidoglyphus > Lepidoglyphus destructor. The sequence goes on along the minus strand of JARNKU010000270.1, from coordinate 60,899 downwards.
CTTTCGAATCAGCATGCGCTGAACCATACCCTGAAAACCATCACTCCAATAGAACCTCACGAAAAAGGCACACCTCGGGGTTTCGAATTAGATTTTTTCACGTCTGTCCTTAAGAATCAATCCGTTGAACGGGTATTTTTTGGTTCCAACATGGAACCTTGGAACTTCAAGAGTCCCCCCACTCGAGACACACCCGACATACCTTTCTGCGAGGGCCCGGCCTCGAATCGATCGCTAATGACAAAGAAAAACACTTATTTACGAGAATTCGCGGCAATGATGAGGGGGGTTGGGGTTCGTTCCCGTGTGCCTCCCTCAACTATTACTCTGTCACTGATCTTGGACGGAACCTTCCCACATAAATTTCCCGTCCCTCACACACAACCCGAACTAAATTGATCAAGTACAGACTGAGTTCTGAAGCGTTTTCTGGCGACAATTTTTACCACAAAATCGTTGCATGGATGACGAAGTACAATCATTCTAAAACGACAGCAACGACAGCCACTTCCGTCTCGTGGCCAACGCGCCTATAAACGGGGTTCTCCGTTGATAGAGCATGGGTTGTCTGAATTGAAAATGGGGGTACCAACGCCGTGTCCAACACTTCGTCGTTGCCGGAAGCTCTGCTAGAATAACCCCCTGTTTACATATCTCTTGCATCGCGTTGGATACTTGAACTTTGTGGAGGCCGCTACAGCGCAGGTCGGCTGCGGATCTACAGGTCCGTCCGGGTATAGGGATCCACTACGACACCATCGAGTTCATGGCTGCCAGTCTCACTTTCCGGAACGTTCTCGCCTGTATGATGAGATCGAAGCAAGAGTTTGTCGATCTTGATTTCAATGGCTCGTTCAGAGACGCCAGAGCCTTGATTCAGATTGTGGAACTCTACCGCGAAAGTCTGACGAGCCTGCGTTTGGAGTCTTGCAAACGACTGACGGAAAAAGCTTTCGAAGCGATCGGAGAATTCTCGAAACTGCGTCTGTTCAGCTCAAGAAACTGCGACATCTCAATCTGACCGCTTTCCGGCAAATCGGCATCGATTCTTTGAGTAGCCTGAGGGCATTGAGCGAACCGCAGCATCTCGATTTGAGTCAAACCAATTGCGACGCGAAAGCATTCCGCCAGCTCGCGTCACTCGAAGATCTTCGGACCCTCGAGCTGAGCCATTGCGTCAAGCTCGACTCCGAGTGTTTCGTGATCATTTGCGACAATTTCAAGAGACTCGAAAAACTCATCCACAGGAACCCTTACACCCCCACAGATGGAGCAGGATGTGAATTCTACAACTTGAAGAATCTGCGAAGCTTGGATATCACGAGTACTGAAAGAATCTCAGACCGGTCGCTTGAGAAGGGGATAGGAGCTTCGGACATGAAGTCGCTTAGCATCGGATGATGTTCATGGTTAGCGGATAGCACTGTAGTCAGCATTGCCAAGCATCACGTTTGCTTGGAGTACCTCGACCTTTCGGGCTGTGTTCGGATCACGGACGTCGGCCTGATATCGGTCGTGCAATGTTTGCCGCGTCTGAGAACTCTGATTTTACGGCACTGTCGATCGCTCACGGATCGAAGTCTCCATGCTTTGCAAGATCATTGTCCCCACCTTTGGAAGCTCAACGTCGAACGTTGCTCGATGAGTGGCGATTAGACCCTGCAAAAAACCGCAATTCGCAAAACCGCGGTTTCGGTTTAACCGCAAATCCAAATTCCAAAACCGCGGTTTAAAACCGCAAAAAACCGCAAGTAGTTGGACAAAGTATTTCCGTCTCAAATGAGTTCTCCTGCAAGGATTCGCGTAGAGAAATGATCTCCACGACACCAAACTGGGCGTAGCTTTGTCATTTGAACCGGATCACTTTGAAAAACCGATCACTCCGGATTAACTAAAAGTTAAGAGCTCTTCACGGAAACTTCCCTGTTGTGTTACAACTTATCATAGATCGTTCCGTATCACTATGTCGTCTTCGATTGTCGTTAGTACAAATTACGTACGATAAACATGTCGTCGAGAGTTGTAGGATTTGAGCTTGCTCCGATTTGTCCCAACAGAAAACGAAGGACGCTGAAATCGCGTTTTGCCTGAAACGATGTCGGAGGAATTGAGAGCAGAATTCTCCGGCAGCGTCCGAGGAGAGGCCTTCCCTCCCGCGTCCGCCTCCTGTGACGAATACGACCTCTTGTCGGAGCGCCAAAAGAGTGTTACACAACAACAAATCGAGAGTGTGAAACGGAGTCATCTCTTCGGAATCGATCCAAAAAGCCCACCTTGGAACATTCATTACACTTCGCGTTTGTCGAGTCTTTCAGAGCAGAAAAAGAACCTTCGGCCGCGTGATCCAAAACCGCGGTTTAAAACCGCAAGCTTTTGCGGTTTCGGTTTCGGTTTTGAGCCAAAAAGCTTGCGGTTTTGCGGTTTTAAAACCGCGGTGAAAAACCGCTGCAGGGTCTAGTGGCGATGCGATGAATTTGTTAGCTCATCTGAGACAATCGTTGTCATTGACTAGATGAGAGCGATCCCAGTTCGAGTGTTGAGACTAACGTTTTCGGAAGAGTGAACCGACTACAAGAAAGTCTCATTTTGCGAGCGATTCAAGTAATAAGTAAACTCTAGCTGTCGGAATTCGATAGGATATAGTCTGTAATATATTGTTGTTCATAGAGTTATTGATTGATTGCCCAGGGTGATGAACAATAAATTCATTCGAAATGATTCGAAGGAGCCATCAGGTTGATTGAATGATTCATAGTCTCCTCTCAAGGACAATCGATTTCCTGTGGAGGTTCCTGAAGTCTTTTCAAACGACGGTGAACCTTGATGCGAGAATGATCAGCGGCTCAGTATACTTTCCCTGCTGTGCGGCATGACGAGCACACTCGATTCTTGCTGAAGATGGGTCATAGGCTCGAACTGTAGGAATCGTGGTGTCGAGCCAGTTCAACCGTTCTGCAAACGATCATCTTAATCTGATCCTCATTCGATAGTGGATAGTTGACGAACGTGCAACCAATGGCTATGGATTCTTTGATCCGTGCAGAACATTATTTTACCGCCTGAATCGCTCAGCGACGGGGACTTGATGTTTGAAAGATCTAGAATCACGATTCGCTAGAATCGTATCCGATTGACTCGTGAAGCATTAGTCCTGCCGCCTGATTCTCTCGAGCCCCGGCGCTTCGCGCTTCGAAAGCTTTTTCGACGGATCACCGTTCCGCTCCCAACTGGAATTTTGATGTCGACAGTGTGGAGCGGCAGCGATGTGTTATTGATCGTGTGTTCTTCCTCATGTGAACAGATATGAGCGAAGCATGCACGGTGCTCGTTGACCTCCCCGGAGGAGACCGGCCGCGTAGAGCATAGAGAACCTCAATGAGCCCCTCAGTCCCAGTGGAAAGCGCTTCAGGTATGGATAGATTTTTTACAATGCCAACCACGACATGATCTCTAATCGGGGATTCAGGAAGTCATGCTTCCGATTCCGGATGTGTCCGGCGAGAAATTTGACCTGCTACGCGGGAGAGTTGGGAAACGGTAAAAGGTGCAGGAACGCAGGGGAGCAACCCATTATTTCGACAGAGATTCCAACCTGAGCTCTCCATTCTGTATGAGTTCACAGTACATGCACTTTGAGGTGATCCATTCGAAAGTCTCGATCGCAGACGTCCACTTCTGTGACAGCGGCATCCGTGAACAACATCTCTGAGCTCCGCGCGGAAAAACGTAAGCCTACGTTGAAAAAAGGTTACGAGTAGCTTGACACAAAGCCTCAATACAACTATATATGTCCATAGTACTCCTTGCCTCTAATCGATCCTATTACGTCACTCGGGTGGGGATCGCGAGCGCCTCCCCCGGAGCTTCGTTTGGCCCTCTTTTGCGACAGTGCTGCGACCGCTGTTTGTTGTTGTCGAGCTTGTCAAAACCTGATTCTGTATTCGCCTGAGGAATGCTTTGCCAATTTTGTCAGGCTGGCATCGAGGATTGCACCCATTCACCAAACTCCACCGGAATCCGTCTCCGTCAGGGTTGACTGACTTCTAGCTAGGAGAATGTGTTGCGGCCACCTTGCGCCAAAGTATTGTGCGGAAAGTGTAATTTCAGAAGTATTTGACCTGAGTCGAGCAATACCAAAGACACTTCACCTGAGAAGGGAAGTCACGGATGCTCAAACTCCGTCTGTCACACTCCTGGTACCGGCGATCTTTTGAGGGAACCAGAATAAAAAATCCGTTTTGAGATGGGTTAGAGCTGGAATACGAAATAAGATCGTTTGCATTACCGGATCGCAACACCCCTGGCTCGAGAATGATGACTAGGTTGAATCACTTTAAGCTTATTTTTATTGAATCAGATGCCTTCCAGATGTATAAAGTTCTTGTAATCATCGCAGCAATGATTTGAGGAGCACGATGATTTCGTAGCGAAGTGAATGCTCTGAATTTCGAATACACTTGTCCTCCAGAGTTCCCGACGCGAATAGTTCTCTTGCGATCGTGAGGAAGAGGCAGCGATCTGGACCGGGGCGAACGGAGTCTTCGCGGGATGCTCCGACATCACCACACCGGGAGTCGGGAGGGATCACAAATACCACTTGAGAGCCATTAAGTCTTCGAAAGTCGATCCGGATCGGAACCGCTTGACATCCTTCTTCGGGGGTTCGGTCTTCGTCGGCCGGGAGCTAGATTCTTCAACGGTAGCGGTCGCTGTGATCCGTCGCTCAACGGTGACTTTGATGTTTGATGTCGCGGTGTTGTTGTTACCCGAGGCGTTCATGGTGGGTGAGCTGAGCGCTTCTTGGTGAACTTGTTGTATCTGATTGCACCCACTTTTTTGAAAGCTCTAGTTCGATTCAACGCTCTTCGGTTACATAGCGAATCGTATCAGTAATGGAGAGGGTAGAGCTGGGGCCGGGTCTTCCCCTGAACGCCTTAGGTCAATCAAGGCTCAAGGCTCCTCCCCGGCCGCGCGTTCGCCAGGATAGCCACGACCGGAATTATGAGTCGACCTCTGAAGTTTCAACGCTGCCGATGATGTGAACTCTGATCCCAAACAAAACGGTTGAAGGTTACGAGTGTTGTTTGGAGGAGGAGCGGGATTTCGTATAGCGAGCTGATTTGCGGAATACCTCGGAGGTGGCTGAACTGGCTTCTGTTGTATTTTCGTTTTGATACCCTCCATCTTACAATCATAGCTATCGGTGTGGTAGTGTAATCATGCCAAATGCAGCATGTGTGTCGCATCCGCTGAAATGGACGGCTCAAATCCAAGACATTCTCGCTTGCCAAAGCTCCTATCGTGTCACAGTAATCGATGAGTGAGGACGAGAATCTTGAAATATCCATTCACGAAAGTCGGTCCCGGGAGCCTGACGTCAACTTGATGTTGATTCCTACATCGAGGGCGGTCCACGAATCAGAATCGGATCAGACCCCCGAAAACAATGGCGGACCAGGAACGCATGATGATCTGACCTTGCCAGTTCTGTACCGTTTTTCGTGCATGGAAAATACTGCTGAAAGACTGCTACTGAAGATCCTCTCTTGAGACATCACTGGGAGCTTCTACCCCGGCTTCTCGATTGCTCGTATTGCCGCTGGGCGATGAGCTTGATTTCGAAAATCATGATTGCTCAATCGTGCTCTCGCGGCAACGGGCTCCTGGGGCAATTAGGTGTGATCGAGTTCACACCGGATTCATCGTTAACCCCCTGAGTCGTGAGAGACTGAGGGGGATGCTCGGAGAGAATACTAGGGCAAGGCTAGCCTTAAAGTGCTCCAAATGTCTCAACAGCTCATTTGATCGAGGTTCGTCGTTAGTTCTGGAGCTGTCGGATCAGAGGAGATTTCTCGTGAGTGTGTTCGATTGGCGACTTCACGCGTTGGAGGAACATTCTCTTCAGAAAATGGTCATGGTTTCGAAAAAGAGCCAGTTCGAGTGTCCTCGGGAGTCTTGTGGTCGAGTGCTGAAAAAGAAACAGGACCTGCAAATCCATCTCCTCCGACACGACGGGATCCGGCGTTTCGCCTGCCCCTCTTGCCCAAAAAAGTTCGTAACTTCGAGTGAGCTGACGGCTCACAGCCGTGCACACAGCGGAGAAAAACCATATATTTGCTCTGAATGTCCTGCGAAATTCACGGTTTCATCGCACCTGAACGTGCACTCTCGCATTCATTCCGGAGAGAAACCCTACTCTTGCACGGAGTGTTCTGCCGCCTTCAAAGTGAAATCCAACCTTACTACACACTTGCGGCGTCATAGAGGAGAGAAACCTTACTCCTGTGTCGAGTGTCCCAAACGTTTCGTCTCCAGCTCCAGCCTCATAACGCATCGGCGCATTCACACAGGAGAGAAGCCGTTCAGTTGTGAGCTCTGCGACAAAACTTTCACTCAACAGAGTGAACTGACCACTCATCGGAGACGTCACACGGGAGAGAAGCCTTTCGAGTGTTTGGAGTGCGGAAAACGCTTCACGCAGTCGAGCCAATTGATCACTCACAGAAGAGTTCATTCTGGGGAAACGCCCTACGAATGCTCTGTTTGCGAGAAACGCTTCAAGCAGTCAGCCTCCTTCAAAGTGCACGAGCTCGCGCACGCGGGAAAGAAGCCTTATCAGTGCAAACTTTGCCCCAAGGGATACACCAAGAAAAACCTATTCGAAGCTCACCAGAAGCGCCACAGTGACGAGGACTAGCCGATGTTCTTCACTCATCTTGAACGAGATGACTGAAGCTACGATGACTGTAAATGATCTCAATATTATGTATCAGTAAAAGCCCCGTCAAGAATAAATGCTTCATACCTTTCGAGCAAATAACCGGTATGGCAACTTCGATTGTCTATGAGGCACGCGGCGAAGATTGAATGGAGGGGATTCCATTTTCCGCGAGGAAGGTGCGGGATGCAGTGGCGTAGCCAGGGTGAATTTTGGTTACTTTCTTCATTTTTCGAATTCAATGTGGCCAGTTTCATCCAGATCCGAGAAATCATCAGGATTGATCTCTCGGTGTAATCCGCCTGCACGCTTACAGTGTGCGACTTGAGCTGGACTGCTGATCTGGACGCGTTTGCAATGCCTCGGAATCGTAATACCCACTCTTGAGTTGAAGAACTCCATCAAAGGATTCGGGATCCTCCAGCCCGTTGATTCGACCGAACTGAGCACGGATAGATTTGTTACAATGCCGAACACGACATGAACTCTAATCGGGGATTCAGGAAGTAATGCTCCCGACTCCGGATGTGTCCGGAGAGATATTCGACCTGCTACGCGGGATAAGTGGAGACCGGTAAAATTCGCTGCAGGAAGGCAGGGGAGCAACCAATTATTTCGACAAGGTTCTTCTCGGCAAGACTGATTCGTGGCACCTTGTAGCAATGTAGCTTGTACTCGAATGGATCTTTGATCTAACTTTTGAAAGAAATATCGCTCAAGATATATCCCCCCATTAACTCTATACGTTCTGCCTTTGTCCCGCCCTGCCTCCGGCATTTTCCGAGAAATTCGCGGCGTCCGCGATTTTTTGATCAAAAAGCCGCGATGACGCCGCAAATTTCCGGCTAAAATGCCGCGCAAAAAACACAGCCCTACTGATCATACTTAGAGTCCCTCAAAACTTCATCCGGTAAGGTGAACCGTCCCATTGATGAAGACCTGGAGCCACGGCTCTCCGGTTCTCTTTCCACCTTTCGATACTCCGTCGTCGTCCCCGATCGATTGGGGAGGACTGAGGATGTATGTCGTAGGACAACGGTTGAGCTAATCGTGGAGCGCCGGACACCGGACTCGGAAAGTTCTTCGCCGGAATCCGCTCCACCATGACCATTGATCAGAAAAAGGGTTTCTCGGAGCCTTGGCTGGAAGGCTGGTGGGCCGTGAACCGTGAACACAACACAGAACAACATTTCAGAGGAAGGACAGTCTCTGTCGCGATTGGCAAGACTTTTCGAGCTCACCAGAGCAGTAAGCCGCCGCTTCTGGGTGAGCCTGTCGCAAAAACATCGATCGAAATTTAAATATTTCTCCTGAATGGGTATATTCCTGATGTTCAATTTGACGCCTACCGAAGATCGAGCCGTCATTTGTCGTGTCGCTCACGGTGGCAATCGACCGTGAATGATGGAAATAGATACTCGAACTTCGTCGAAGCCGCTCAACACCACTCGGCTGCGGTTCTGGGCTCGAAACGAACGCAATCGTCCAAAAGTAGACAAACCGGGCAAACAGCACTCTCCCGCGATGCGGCGCCGATGGCAGTCCTCGTGATCGAGGTTGCGTCAATGTGAAGCCACATATCTCGAACGGCGCGTCGTCCTCTGCACGTCTTAGAAAGCTGCCGGGTGGACGTTTTGTTCCGAGGAGGATCACCAAAAATGCACATCACCACTGGCCAGCGTTCGGTGACGGCCAGTGACCGATTGAGATTTGAATTTATGCTGAGACAAAAGTTCGCTGAGCTAAGATATCAACGATGCCAGTGCAGTGTACATGAAGAATATGGAAAAACTTCCCACTGAGGTTCGTGTCGATATTTCTCTGAAAAATTGACTCGAATTTTTGAACGGTGAAGCATCCGGACGCTCAGTTGGGGCGGAGATCGATGGCAAACTGCCTGCCAAGAGAATAGCGAGAGGAAATGCTGGAATAGATAGCTGGCCAATTTGGACCGAGAAACCAATCTCCCGCCTAGGCGCTTGTGTCACAATAATTGTTGATGCTCTTTCAGCTGCTGGAGAAAATATTTTTGCTTCTCCGGGGCCCAGGACGTCTCCCTTGCAGCCTTGGTATGCAAGCGGTGGGCTGATATTGTTTCCGCCTCGCGTTTTTTGAGGGATGTCTGCCTGGTTTTTCGTGTCGCTGACCTGCAGGGAGCGACCCCCACTCTGCGTGACAGTCGTCGTCAATACGCGAAACTGAAAATCTGTGACGGTAAAAATTATATCTCACAAGTAAACATATGTTTTGCAAAAACAATCGCCGATCCCGCTATGATGGATGGAAAGGCCTTGGTCCAAGAAGTAATACACGACATAGCTAGCCGGCTATCAGGCCCTTCTTGATAGTTCAAACGGTCAAAAACTCTAGGAGGGACCTGAAATGAGCAATTTTCAAATGCATGCCATTCCGCTCTCGATGGGGCTAGCGAGCTGATTCTTCCACCGTTTTCAAGAGAATTTTGTCCTCTTTCAGATGGTTTTTTGATGAACCTTCTACGACGAATACTCGCTGCTCTGGAACACTTTGAAAATACCAAAAAAAACGTGGAAACCCTAATGGAAAACGTGCACTAGCCGTCATTGGAAAACGCCACTGTGCGGTGTGTTTTCTATTGGAATTCTCACGTTTTATTCGATACCTTCAAAGTGCTCTAGAAAAGCGAGTATCCATCGTAGAAGGTTCTACAAAAAACCATCTGAAAGAGGACAAAATTCTCTTGAAAATGGTGGAAGAATCAGCTCGCTAGCCCCGTCGAGAGCGAAATGGCATGCATTTGAAAATTGCTCATGGAGGTCTCTCCTGAAGTTTTCGACCGTTTTAACTATCAAGAAGGGCCTGATAGCCGGCTAGCTATGTCGTGTATTACTTCTTGGACCAAGGCCTTTCCATCCATCATAGCGGGATCGGCAATTGTTTTTTACCAAAACATATGTTTACTTGTCAGGTCTTTGATGTTCCAGCTGAATTTGCGGTATCATGTGTCGTTAGATTTGAAACTTGATTGTGAGTGTTTTTTTTCCGTGAATTTCGCAGGGCCGCTGCACAAGTTTCACCCGGAATTCTGGGCGCGCATCGCAGGAGACCTCGTCAGTTTGCAGCTGGAGAACTGTGATTTATCGGCCGAAGTGCTCTGTGCGATTCTTGAAGGATGTCAGAGGCTACAATCCCTTGAACTCGAAGGTACCTCTTGATTTCTCGATGCGTCGACGTTTGATCTTCGAACGTATGTTTCAGGATTTCCTTAAAAGCTACAGGAGAGTAAACCGAGAACTCTGCTCAACAGGTTGCCGCAGCATGATGATGTCGCAGGGTCTCTCCCGGCGTCCCGATCAAATTTGCGTCGCTGAACTCCAAAAATCATTGCGGAATGTTCGACACCTGTCCCTGCGAAAGAATCAAGACTTGTCAGACGAGTCGTTCAATCAAATGCTCACCCTCATGCCCAACATCACGTCCCTCTGTCTGGCTCCGGTTACATATCGAATTTCGGACAACGGCCAACCCATCCCTGCCAGTCTTACTTTCCAGAACGTTCTCGCTTGTATGATGCGATCGGAGCAGGAGTACATAGATCTGGATTTCAGTGATATGCACATCAACGACGAAGCCCTGAATCAGATCGTGGAACTCCATCGTGAAAGTCTGACGGGCTTGCGTTTGAAGTTTTGCCATGAGCTGACGGCAAAAGCTTACGAAGCGATTGGAGAATGCTCGAAACTGCGTCTTCTGTCACTCCCTCAGACTGATGCGACAAATGATGATAGTCTGGCGTGCATCCTGACGAAGACTCCCGACTTGGAATATTTGGACCTCGACTTCTGTAGGCGTATTTCGAGTCAAAGTATTCAACTTATTGTCCAACTCAAGAAACTGCGACATCTCAGTCTACACTCTTGTAAGGGAATCGGCATCGACTCTTGGATCAGCCTGAAAGCATTGACGGAACTGCGACATCTCAACTCGGGTAACGCAAATTGCGACGTGAAAGCAATCCGCCAACTCGCGTCACTCAAAGATCTCCGGACTCTCGAGCTGAGCTCATGTTCCCACCTCGACCCCGAAGGTTTCTCGATCATTTGCGACAATTTTAAGAGACTCGAAAAACTCAACCTCGCGTTCACACACACCCTCACGGATGAAGCAGGATGTAAATTCCACCAGTTGAAGCATCTACGAAGCTTGGATATCATGGGTTCTGGAAGAATCTCAGACCAAACGTTTGAAAACGGGATCGGAGCTTCGGATATGAAGATGCTCAACATCGGATCGTGCACATGGTTGACGGATAGCGCTTTGGTCAGCATTGCCCAAGCATCACGTCTGCTTGGAATACCTCAACCTTAGCTGGTGTGATAGGATCACGGACGTCGGTCTGATATTGGTCGTTCGACGTTTGCCGCGTCTGAGAACTCTGATATTGACGAGCTGTCGATCGCTCACGGATCAAAGTCTCCATGCTTTGCAAGACCACTGTCCCCAGCTTCGGAAGCTCAACGTCGAGGATTGCTGGATGAGCGGCGATGCGATAGATTTGCTAGCTCACTTGAGACCATCGTTTTCATTAACTAGGTTAGAGCGATTCCGATTCGACTGTTGAGACTAACGTTTTCAGAAGAGTGAACCTATCGGAAGAAAGTCTCATTTTGCGGGCGATTGAAGTGATATGTAACCTGAAGCTGTCTGTAATCGACAGGATACAGTCTGTAATATATTGTTGTTCATGTAGTTATTTATTGATTTGAGTAGGGTGCTGGAGAATAAACTCATTCGAAATGATTCGACGGAGCCATCAGGTTCATTGAATGATTCATAGTCTCCTCTCGAGGACAATCGATCTCCTGTGGAGGTTTCTGAAAACTTTTCAAACAGCAGTGAGCCTTGATGCTAGGATGATCAGCGGCTCAGTATAGTTTCGCTGTTTTGCGGCATGTTTTACACTCGATTGTTGTGCAAATCAGTCCGAGTGAGAAAAGCTTCAGAAGACGCGTTCAAGTAAACGTCGAGCTGCTAGGGCCGGATGTCTCCGGACTACGGGGTATATGAATTTTTCTCCGAGGTCACGAAAGAGTAGAACTGAGACGCTCACCAGAGCAGTATTCGGCCGCTTCTGAGTACGCGCTTGTCGCAGAAACATCGATCAAGGTCTCTATGTTCATCTTTGATTGTTATATTTCTGATGTTCCGTTTGACGCTTGCCGAGGATAGGGACGTCATTTGTCTGGTCGCTCACTGTGGCAATCGACCTCGAATGATGGGAATAGATACTCGAACTTCGTGGGGGCCGCTACAGCGCGACTCGGCTGCGGTTCTTGGATCGGAACAAACAGCACTCTCTCGCGATGCAGCGCAGATTGAAGTTCTTGTGATCGAGTTTGCGTCGACGTGAAGCCACATATCTCGGCGACGTGCGCTGCACGTCTGGAGAAGCTGCCGGACGGCAATTTTGTTTTGAGGAGAGTACCGATCACCAAGAATGCAGCTCACAACTGACCAGCGTTCGGTGACTGCCAGTGACCGAGGGAGATTCAAATTCATTACGCGCGGAGTCTGGGTATTCACAGACCTAAGATTTCAACCGTGTTGGTGTAGTGTCCGTGAAGAATATGGAAGAGCTTCCCACGGAGGTTTGTGTCGATATTTCTCTGAAAAATTCACAAGAGTTCTCGATCGGTGGAACCTTGGTCGAGATTGATGGCAAGCTTCCTGCCGAAAAAATTGCGAGAGGAAATGCTGGAGTAGATAGCTGGCCAACTTGCACCGAGAAACCGATCTCCCGCATGGGCCGGTGTCCCACAATAATTGTTGATGCTCTTTCAGCTGCTCGAGAAAATCTTCTTGCTTCTGCGGCGCCCAGACCGTCTCCGTGCAGCCTTGGTATGCAAGCGATGGGCTGCGATTGTTTCCGCCTCGCGTTCATTGACGGATATCTGTCTGGTTTTTCGTGTCGCTGACCTGCAGAAAGCGACTCCCATTTTGCTTGACAGCCGTCGTCAATATGCGAACTTGAAAATCTCCGAAGGTAAGTAGGAAGAACTCGAGTTTCTGATATTTCGGCGAAAGTCGCGTTGTCATTTATTATCAGATATGAAGCTCGATTGTGAGTAGTTTTTTTCCCGTGAACTCCACAGGGATGCTGCTGAGGTCACACGCAGAGTTTTGGTCGCGAATCGCTGGAGATCTCGTCAGTTTGCAGCTTGAAAAATGTCACATCTCGGATGCCGAATTATTCTATGCGATCCTTGAAGGGTGTCAGAAGCTACAGTCCCTTGACCTCACAGGTACTTCTTTAATACTGAATGCGTCGACGTTTGATCTCCGGAAGTCTACTCCAGTATTGCCCCGGATATTTTTGGGAGGATCAAACGAGAACTCTGCTCAACAGATTGTGGCCGCGTGGCGAGTTTCGACATCTCAGAATACGAGTGTCCCGAGAAGATTTGCGTCGCGAAAGTTCAACAATCATTGCGTAATGTTCGACACCTGTCCCTGCGAACAAATCGATTCTTGACAGATGCGTCGTTCGAACGAATGCTCACGCTCATGCCCAACATCACTTCCCTCCGTCTAGCAGGATGTAAGAGACTAATCTTCCTTCCGGGTAAGCCTCGAACGTCGGACAACAGCACCATTGAATTCGTGCCAGCCAATCTGACTTTCCCGAACGTTCTTGTCTGTATGGTGAGATCGAAGCAAGCGTTCGTCGATCTTGACTTCAGTGGCATGCGCATTACCGACAAAACCCTGATTCCGATCGTGGGACTCTATCGCGAAAGCCTGAGGAGCCTGCGTTTGGAGGCTTGCAATCGGCTGACGGCGAGAGCTTATGAAGCGATCGGAGAATGCTCGAAACTGCGTCTCTTGTCGCTTAATCAAAGCTGGATCAGTGATGATGAGGTGCGCATCCTCGAGAAGAATCCTGACTTGGAATATCTCGATCTCGGCCGCTGTCCGATGATCAATTTGAATCAGTGGCTTCAGAGGATCGTTCAACTCAACAAACTGCGACATCTCAATCTGAGCGGTCATCGACACACTTTCCAGCTAATCAGCCGCAAGTATTGGGTTAGCCTGAGGACACTGACGGAACTGCAACATCTCGATTTGAGTCACACCGATTGCGACCGGGAAACACTTCGTCAGCTCACGTCTCTCAGAGATCTCCGGACCCTCGAACTGCGCAAATGCTTTCGTCTCGACTCCTACTGTTTCGTGACCATTTGCGACAGCTTCAAGAGACTCGAAAGACTCAACTTCGAGTGCTCCCCTCCGTCACTCGACCAGTTGAAGAACCTGCGAAGCTTGGATACCTGGCCTGTTGTAAGAATATCAGACCGGTTGCTCACAAACGATATGGGAGCTCCGGATATGAAGATGCTCCACATGGTACACTGTTGGCGGTTGACGGATAGGGCTCTGGTCAGCATTGCCAACAATCACGTCTACTTGGAGTACCTCGACATTTCGCACTGTTTTTTGATCAAGGACGTCGGTCTGATATCGGTCGTGCGATGTTTGCCGCTTCTGAGAACTCTGATATTGACGGGCTGTCGATCGCTTACGGATCGAAGTCTCAATGCTTTGCAAGACCACTGTCGCCACCTTCGGAAGCTCAATGTCAAGCAGTGCTCAATGAGTGGAGATGCGATTGATTCGTTCGCTCATCTGAGACCCATAGTTGACATAATTAGGGGGACGTAGGTGAGAGCGACCACGATATTTATTCGAGTGTTGGAACTCACGCTTTTGGAAGACCGAACCGATTGGAAGAAAGTCTCATTCTGCAGGCGATTCAAGTGATAAGGTACTTGCACCTATTGGAATGCTATAGGATGCATTTTATAGTATAATGTTGTTCACAACGTGACTGTTCAAACTATCAAGGGTGATGAGTGATGAGCAATAAATTGATCTGAAAGGGTTTCAACGAACAAACAGTTTGATTGAATGATTCATAGTTTCCTCAGCGACAAACGATCTCCTGTGAAGGTGAACAACTGTGATCCTGGGCGCGAGAATGATGAGCAGCTCAGTACACTTTCCCTTCTGCGCGGCATGACGGGCTCACTAGATTGTCGCGAATGATTGGTCATTGGCTCGAACAGTGGGAAGGGTGGCTTCGAGCTGGTTCAACCATTCTGCGAACGATCTTCTTGATCTGATCCTCATTCGATAGTGGATAATTGACGAACGTGCAGCCAATGGCTATGGATTCTTTGATCCGTGCAAAACATGGTTTCACCGCCTGAACCGCTCAGGGAGCGAGACTTGATGTTGGAAAGTTCTAGAATCAGGATTCGCAATCGTAAGCGATTCACTCGTGAAACATTGGTCCTCCCGCCTGATTCTCTCGAGCCCCGGCGCTTCGCGCTTGGAAAGCTCTTCTGGCGGATCACCGTGTCTCTCCCAACTGGGATTCCAATCTCGACAGTGTGGAGTGGCAGCGATGTGTTATTGATCGTGTGTTCGTCCTCATGTGAACAGATATAAGCGAAGCATGCCCGGTGCTCGTTGACCTCCCCGGAGGAGACCGGCCGCATAGAACATAGAGAACCTCGATGACCCCCTCAGTCCCAGTGGAATGAGCGTCAGAATTCATGAGGACGCGTTCAAGAAGAACTCGAGCTGCTATTGCCGGATGCCGGATGTCCCCGCACTATGAAAATTTCCCTTCGAGGTCACAAAAGAGTAGAACTGAGACGCCTCGCAGTTATTTTCTTTTCTCACTACTTCCGTAGGACACTTCGGATACTTCAGAACTGCTTGACCAACAAAGGGTCCGGGAGAGAACCTCGAACCGGATGTCTGCGCACCATGAGAATTTCGCTTTGAGATCATAAAAGAGTAATCTTGAGACGCCCCGCAGTCCTATCCTGAATTTCTCAGAGCTCTTGTGGTTCTTCTCAGGGAGTTTAGAAATGCTCGACCAACCAAGGGTCCGGAAACCGTCTGCAGCTTGCCATCATTGAACACAAGGCTTTGTGGGCGGAAAAAAGGTTGGGAATCGCTTGCCACGAACACAGATTCCTCCCCGAATGTTTCGGCACGAGAGGACCCTTTGCTTCGAGTGGAACTCCCCGCTGCTTCACACCAGATATCTGATTCGTGACAGGAGCGAGAGTACGGAGGCGAGCTTCTGCGCATAACTCCAGTTCTCTTTTCACAACGACAGAACACGGCCTTTCGATACTCCGTCGACGTACCGAATCGATCGGAGCCTGTATTACCAAGAATGTACTTTGTTTGAGCTGTTCGCGGACCACACATTCAGTTAGATAGCCGACACCGGGCTCGGAAAATTCTTCGCCGAAAGCCGATCCACCATGACAATTGATCAGAAAACGGGTTCTTTGAAGCCTTGTCACGGGGCTGGAAAGTGAGCACTGAACGTCATACAGAGCATTATCTCAGAGGAACGACAACCTTTGCTCCGATTGGCGAGACTTTCCGAGCTCACCAGAAAGGTATCTGGCCGCTTCTGATTGTAACTACGCGCTCACCACAAAAATATCGATCAAGGTTGAAATGTTTACCGTGAGTGGGTATATTTCGGATGTTCTATACGACGTCTGCCGAGGATAGAGCCGTCATTCGTCTGGTCGATCACGGTAGCAATCGACCGCGAATGATGGAAGAGAAACTTGAACTCCCTGGAAGCCTCTCCAGCGCGGTTCTGGGATCGGAACAAACGTATTCGCCTGAAACTAAACAAACTGGACAAACAACACTCTCTCGCGATGCAGCGCCCGTGGGAGTCCTCATAATCGGTTTCGCGTCGATGTGAAGTCACTTATCTCTGACCATTCTATCTAAATGACGTCTGGTGGTTGCTTACGCTCCGATGAGCACATTCAGCTTCTATCTAGCGTTCTACTTTGGGTTCGGTTGTTGCATCAGGAGCCCAAATTCCAGGAATGTGCCCTGAGATCCCTGGATACAGCAAGTCGTCAGTACAAATCAACGATTTCTGCTCTCCGAGACCCCGGATTTGAGGTTGCTCAACCAGGGGCGGATCCAGGAATGCCTCGAGAGGGGGCGGTTGCAAAATTTTCAGTGTCGCCGGAGTATTTTTCCTCTTCAATTATGCGGTCGAATATTGAATTGTTTGTTCGACATTTTTACTTACAAACATTCATCTAATTCTTAAACCAGGGGTTCTCAAACTGTGTGCCGCCGGCACTCAACTGCCGCGGTGTGCCGCGGCACTCGTGGTGCCGCGCCTGCAACTCCTACGCCGCCCCAAGCTTGAGGTGCCGCGGGGTGCCGCCACGAGAAAAGTTTGAGAAGCCCTGTCTTAAACAATTGATGAAATTCGTCCTGCTGATCTGTATATTCCGCCCGGGATCCCAGACTCGAGGGGGGGCGATCGCATAGGAGACCATTAGGAGACCATAATCTCACGGGGAAACGGACAGTTTTTTCCGTGCCGTCTTTACCATACGGCAGGGCATGTTCCTCTGATACGAGCTCGATTTCCAGAGACTCCAAATAGCGAAAGATGTGAGGACGTACAATCTGGAAAATCTGGGTGTCAGAATGGGATCCAAGAGGCAAGCTCCAGCAATCTATGGGCTTGCGAAAGATGTCCGCAACGGAACTATCTTGAAGATGCGCATGGGGCTGGAGGACTCCCCAGATTATATAATGAAAATACGACTCCCTAAAGAAGATGCGACAAGGTCAAAAACGCTGTGTCGGAGTGAGTCCGAGCCTTGTTGGCAGCAGCATAGGCCTCTGTTGAGTCAACAGCGGTGCGCAATTCGCGGCGCAAGCCCAGAGGACCGGAACACAGGTTTGCTCCGGAGGAGCCTGCTGCTGAACTCACGACTCTGCAGGAAACTTTTTCCCACATCCGCGGCTTCGGAGACTGCGACAGAAACGATCTGACGATGATTCTGATAGTTTGGCCCAAAACTTTCGCAGATCGAATTCTCGAGAATCATTGAAAATTTTCTGTTTTGCGCTCGAACTTGAAGCTCTCTCGGAGCACACGATTCCCCAGGGTTCACTCTTTCATCAGTCTCGGTTTCAGCTCCGTGTTTCATGTGTTTTCTAAATCATTCGCGAAATATTCTCTGGCCCGAAACTTTTGACCGCCACAGAAATTCGACTGGGAAAACTGAGATCCTGGACGACTCGCACTCAAACAGATCTTAACCATACATTCAAAAACAATAAGAGACGGTAGATAAATGCTTCAAAAACCGGAACCTCGGACGAATTTCTAGTGTGGTCAGCGATCACCGAGAAGAGGAACGAGAAGGTTGTAAACGTTCCAGGCCAGCGGTTCCCAAACTTTTCTTGCCGACCGCGACGCCCCAACTGTCAAGTGTTCTGTCAGACGCGCCTCACCGTATGCTGATGGTTGCCATCAACCGCGTCCCAATGGTCCCAAAGTCCGGGATCCATGTGTCCCAATGGACCGAGAGCCAGAAGGTTCCTTGGAGTCTTGGCACGGGACTGGAAGTTGAACAGGGATAATGACACAGATCAACGTATCGGAGGAAAGACAATCCTGCTTCGATTGGCAAGTCTCTTCGAGCTCACCAGCGCACTATCTGGTCGCCTCTGAGTGCGCGCTTGTCGCAAAAACATCCATCAAGGTTGCTTTGCTCATCTTGAATGGTTATATTTCTGATGTTTCGATAGACGCCTGTGCAGAGATCGAACCAGCATTTGTTTGGCCGCTCAATGTTGCAATCAACTGTGAATGATTGAAATGGATACTCGAACTTCGTCGAGGCCGCTCCAGCGTTAGTCGGCTGCGATTTTGGGCACGGAACAAAGGCAATCGCCCGAAACTAGACCAACCGGACAAACCGCACTCTCTGGCGATGCAGCGCCGCGTCGATGTGAAGCCACATATCTCGGACGGCGCGTCGTCTTCTGCACGTCTGAGAAAGCTGCCGGGTCGACATCTTGTTTCGAGGAGATGACCGATTGTCAAAAATGCAGATCACCACTGACCAGCGTTCGGTGACTGCCAGTGACCGATTAAGATTTGAGTTTATTATGTGCTGAGACCGAGGATTCGCACAGCTAAGATATCAATAGTGTCGGTGTAGTGTAAGCGAGGGATATGGAGGAATTTCCAACTGAGGTTTCGGTCGATATTTCTCTGAGAAATTCACGAGAGTTTCCGATCGGTGGAGCATCCGTGCGCACAGATCGAGTGGACATCGATGGCAAACTGTCTGCCGGAAAAATTGCGAGAGAAAATGCTGGAGTCGATGGTTTGCCAATTGGCGCAGAGAAAGCGATCTCTTGTCAGAATTCCTATCCCACAATTATTCGGTAATGCTCTTTCAGCTTCTCGAGAAAATCTTTCTGCTCCTCCGGCGCCAAGACCGTCTCCGTGCAGCCTTGGTATGCCGGCGATGGGCTGAGATAGTGTCCGCCTCGCGTTTATTGAGGGACATCTGCGTGGTTCTACGCGGCGCTGATTTGGAGAGTGCGACCCCAGCTCTGCTTGACAGCCGTCGTCAATATGCGAATTTGAAAATCTGTGATGGTAAGAAGAATGATCTCAGATCTTTGATATTTTAGCGGAAATAGTGTTATCATCTACCGTTTGATTTAAAGCTCGATTGTGAGAAGGTTTTTTCCCATCACCTTCACAGGGATGCTGATGGGGTTTCACGCGGAGTTCTGGACGCGAATCGCTGGAGACCTCGTCAGTTCGCAGCTGGTAAACTGTGACATCTGGGATGCCGGGGTATTCTATGCGATTCTTGAAGGGTGTCAGAAGTTACAATCCCTTGAAATCACAGGTACTTCTTAGATTCCCAATGCGTCGACGTTTGATCTCTGAACGTGTATTTTAAAATTTCTCCGAAGATCCTTGGGAGAATAAACCGAGAACTCTGCTCAACAGATTGTGTCCGCGGGGCGAGTGTCGGCCGCTTGGAATCCAAGATTTGCGTCGCGAAAGTTCAACAAGCATTGCGTAATGTTCGACACCTGTCCCTGCGAAGGAATCAAGGATTGACAGATGCGTCGGTCAATCGAATGCTCACGCTCATGCCCAACATCAACTCCCTGTGCCTGGCTGGATGCTTGAATCTGGAATTCCCTCCGGGTATATTCCGAAGTTTCCACACCGACAACATCGAGTTCAGCTCTGACAAGCTGACTTTCCAGAACGTTCTCGTCTGCATGATGAGATCGAAGCAGAATTTCGTCGATCTGGATTTCAGTAGAACGTTCATTACCGACGAAGCCCTTATTCAAATCGTGAAACTCTATGGCGAAAGTCTGAAGAGCCTGCGTTTAGATTATTGCTTTCGGCTGGGGTTTGAAGCCATCGAAGCGATCGGAGGATGCTCGAAACTGCGTCTTTTGTCGCTCCAAGAGATCGGCAAGGCCGATGATGACAATCTAGCGTGCATCCTCACGAAGAATCCCGATTTGGAATATCTGGACCTCGACTACAGTTATCGGATCTCGAGTCAGAGCCTCCAGCGGATCGTTGCACTCGAAAACCTGCGGCATCTCAATCTGAGCGCTTGCGGGCAAATCGACAGCAACTCTTTGGGTAGCCTGAGGGCATTGACGGAACTGCAGCATCTCGATTTGAGTGGAACCGATTGCGACGTGAAAGCATTACGTCAACTCGCATCACTCGAAGATCTCCGGGTCCTCAAACTGTTCCGTTGCTCCGAGCTTGACTCCGAATGTTTCGTGATCATTTGCGACAATTTCAAGAGACTCGAAGAACTCGACCTCGCTTACAGTAAAGCCCTCACGGATGAAGCCGGATGTAAATTTCATCAATTGAAGAATCTGCGGAGCTTGGATATCATGGGTGCTGAAGGAATCACAGACCGGGCGTTTGACAACGGGATCGGAGCTTCGGATATGAAGATGCTCCGTATGGGAGGCTCTTCATTGTTGACGGATAGGGCTTTGGTCAGCATTGGCAAGCATCACGTTTGCTTGGAGTACCTCGACCTCGCGGGCTGTTACGGGATCACGGACGTCGGTCTGATTTCGGTCGTGCGATGTCTGCCGCGTCTGAAAGTTCTGATACTGGATCGCTGTCGATCGCTCACGGATCGAAGTCTCCATGCTTTGCAACACCACTGTCCCCGCCTTCGGGAGCTCAGCGTCGCAAAGTGCTCAATGAGTGGCCATGCGATAGATTTGTTAGCTCACCTGAGACCATCGTTGTCATTAACTAGGTGAGAGCGATTCCAATTCGAGTGTTGAGACAACGTTTTTGGAAGAGTTAACCGATTGGTGAAAAGTCTCATTTTGCGGGCGATTGAAGTGAAATGCAACCTGAAGCTGTCGGGATTCGATAGGATATGGTCTGTAATATATTGTTGTTCATAGAGATATTGATTGAATTGCCCCGGGTGCTTGGGAATAAATTCATTCGAAATGATTCGAAGGAGCCATCAGGTTGATTGAATGATCCATAGTACCCTCTAAAAGACAATCGATCTTGTGTGGAGGTTCCCAAAGTCTTTCCAAACAACAGTGAACCCTAATGAGAGAATGATCAGCGGCTCAGTATCGGTTCGCTACTGTGCGGCATGTCGGGCACACTCGATTCTCGCGAAAGATGGGTCATAGGCTCGAACTGTGGTAATGATGGTCTAGAGCTGGTTCAACCGTTCTATAATTTATGATCTGAATCTGACCTCTACTATCGAAGAGTTGAGGAGCGTGCAACCAATGGCTACAGTTCCTTTGATCCGTTCCACTGCTCCGCGTGGAGCTCGCCCGCTGATAACTGATTCGTCGCATCATGTAGGAGCCGCAGGAGTGAGAGTATCGTGGCGACCTCCGTTTTGTTTAGAATTGGGTATTGAATTTCGCGCAGCCCGTGACACAACGTTTAGACGACAAGTCGTCTGAAACCTGCTACTCTAAGTACGCCGATATTTCTGCAACTCGCTCTGCCGGCGGATCAGATGCAAAACATCTGATCCGCACTCACGACAAGCTCGTCGATAGAAGCTTTCTCCGCCACGGGGGTATCGCTTGTTGAATTCACCAGAACTTTTCCACATAGTCGTTCATGGGAATGACGTGTTCCTTCTTCGCTGATGTGAGTGCAAGATAGACTCCAAGTACAGTAATATCTCCGACGGCTTCTCATGCATGACAGTTTTCAACTCAGCCCGCCCGTCCAATCGTTCCACGATCGACAGCTCACCACAATGTATAAGCTTCTTTTGAGCTTTTCGTAATCTCAATCAGAGCATTCAGGATCAGGAGAAATAGGTGAAATGTGTTGCCAAGACATTCATGACGGACACTTCCTCTCTTATCGGAATGAAATACGAAGATTACGGGAGCGACGCGACGTCATTCGGAACTCAGCGTCCGGATGAGAACCTCATCGAATATAATGGTTATAAAGGCGCCGGAATGGAGACTCGATAATAATCATGTGGTTATTCATTCACTGTGTATTTACGTATCCATCTGTCATGAATGGATGAATATTGACACAACTTCATCCACGAACCACATCGCCGCCCTTCTCGAGAGAATAACCGGAAGATGTCCCCTCGAAGATGCCCTCGCGGGCCGTCTTGGTCGAAGAAACCCCCGACTACCGTCTTCAGAGATTCGTCAGCGGAGGATCAACGGAAAACGTCCTGCCGATGGCCGTCTGATCAAGGAAGGTTCCGAAGTCGAACGAAATCGACTTCAATCCAACCATCACGTTCACCTGGACGGTGGCGGCGCCAGCCAGTTTTTTCATGAAGCTGGATAGCTAACCCGCCATCGCGGCGAGTTGTGGTTTGTTGTTTTTCTCCGGCTGACGCCTATCCGAAGAATACCGAAAAGTGTAATCGCCTTCCCGGAGTTTCACTTGAACTGAAGTTCACCAGAATCACTTCGTAGCTGTGCACCACCTCCAGCCTGATCGGCCTGACTAGCGACACTGGTGGTATCGGTGCCACTGCGGGTCACGGTGAGGGAAAACTCGGGAGCAGCTTTCAATCGACTTCTCAGGAGTTGGTCATGAGGATTTTAAATGTGCTTCGAAACCTGACTCAAGGTACACGGCAACAATTAAACGACCTCGAGACGGAACGCCTAGAGAGAGCCCGAGCCATGTTTCGTGTAGTTGTAGGCTTACACTACCGAGTCCAGCGATTTCGCCGAACCGTCGAGAGCAAATTCTATGGTTCGCACCATACGCTCTGCGAGCCCGTTGCTCTGCGGCATTCCTAGAGCACATCGCAGGTGGACTATGTGCTCCGGTGCGCACAGAAGCGCGAAGTGCTTTGAGGTTGCTTCGTTATTCAAAGTGAGGAGTCAGAATCATGAAAATATTCTATAATATTTGTAAGAAAACAAGGGAGAATCCGCGGCACGGACCGCGAAAATCCGTATGCCCCGATTCTCAATTAACAGCTCAAAAACTCCCCGATCATCGCTGTGGAAAGCGTAATCGCTCTGGAACGTTCTGGCAACCACGACGAAATTCGGCTCGGCGCGCGCCGGATTACCGAGCTCGATGCTGACGTCTTCGAGTGCGCGCTTCGAGTGATTCGTCGAGGCGAACCCGAAATAAAAGCGAGGAAGCATTGAAATTGACATGCCTCGATGAGCCACAAGCGGTATGTCCCGTGTTCGCTTATGGTGACCTGACACATGAATACAGGGTGGTCACTCACGCGGATATTTGACAATAGATGGACTAGCGGGCCCTGTTCGCACCAATGGTCCAGATGAAAGATATGCGCAATGTCGCAACGCGTCGCTTGACGGGCACAAAACAGCGGAAAAGACAGTGGTAAGCGAGAGGTCGCTTACCAACTAGGTATTGTCAATGGCAAGCCCACCTGGACACCATCCGAGGAGCTAGCTCGCATGAGGTTTAGTCGAAAAGGTCTCCGGGTCGTACCCTCTAAACGCCTTCGAAAAACTTGAAAACTTGAAAAACTGAAACGGCGGGTCCTTGACGGCCGACTCGAACGGCATTCGAACGGCGTTGGAGTCCCGTGGTCTGTGGCCCGCCGCCTTCGCGCTTTCAAAATTTCGAAGTTTCCATGGCTAATATCTCGGAAACTATAAGGTTTTAGGTGGTTGACAACGCTAGAGTTTCCGTCTCGGAATCACGGGATCTATCGATCTGGATGGTTTTCTAATGGCCTTCCCATTGGCAGTACGGCTTTGGTAAGCCGTACCTTCCTTACCACAATGTTTCTTTTGCCCGATCTCGCCCGATGACAATAGCCAAACCCATTGCGCAATCCTTTCCACTAGTTTCCTCCCGGAGAAACACTCTGACCGGTCCCTATTTCTGAAATACCGCATTGCTCACCACCCTGTAGATACTGTTAAACAACGAAGCTCGATTGCGAGCATCAAACATGAGTATCGAACTCATCGCCAACTTAGGCGTCAACTTCAGCTAAGGCATTTTCAAGGCGCATTGATGAGGAGAGCAGGCATCGCCCGCCTCTTCCGTAATTCAGCCCCTCCATTTCCGCCAAAGTTGTGTTGGACTCCAGAAAGACTCCCATGACGAACAATGAATGACCTGCAGTACCTTCATACACGATGAATCTTCAAACCGAGTGTCGCCTCATTCGAATCACTCACAGGAAGCACTCTCGATGACACTCAAAACCGGCAAGCCATCCCTGGAACGGTTGCTGAGACCATCGGGACGGACAAGTGATTCTAGAGAAGTTCTTACGATGGATAAATCAATAAACATAAGTGAATGAAACAGAATGAAACACAAGAATTCCGAAAAACGAGAGAGTTTCGAGTTTTCATTCGTTCCACCCAGCCTTCACACTATGAGAGACAACCTTGTTGACCACTATTTCGAACGAACTGTGGAGCCGGTTATTTTCATAATGATGGCGGCGTCAATCACATTCGGTCAGTTTTATTTCGGCCGTCCCTTCCTTTTCCGACGAGTGGGTTCTGCTCATCGGGACTCACAGTCCTTGTCGGAAACACCTGTAGAGACCGCGTCAGCGATTTTAACCGCGTCTCGTGCATCTCTGCAAACCTTCTGTGAGTTGCCTGGGATGCTTTCGATTGTGCCAATGTCTTTTCGAGGCGCTGAATATTCTCCAACTCAGATTCTACCGATTCTTTTGTCAGCTGAATCAATTGGTGTGCAGAAGGGTCTTCGGAGTTCCCGAATTCTAGCTCCATCGCTCGAGCTTCGGCACTGAGCTTGGCGTGTCTTTCGCGAGCTTTTCTGAGTAGGTTCTCCCAAACCTTGTTGCGCTCGTCTTTAGCGGCAATCATCTGGAGGTTTTGATTCCGACGGTCCTCGGCTGTTTGACGCAATCCCGCGAAAGGGTCCATCACGAATACGAGCAAAATATTGAAAACGATCTGGACGTTGATCAGTACAGCTTCTCTGCAAATCCATCGGGAGGGACTCCACGGGCATTCCTTCTAAAAACATGACGGTGCATCGATGTAAACGAATCATCTCCGAGAGGTCTTTAAGCAGGCCACTGGTCTCCCGTGAAGAAGAGTTCAGTCGGTTGGAAGGGAATGAGAAGGAGGGTAAGGAAACAAGCGTAGACGGTAGAACGATGGTCCTGCCACAACAGGCGTGAGTCACTGCCCCAGAATAAGCGCTATCTCCTCCAGCGTGATGCCTCCGCGTATTCATTTGACGTAGACTTCGTGCGTTTGTTGTCTCTCATGTGTATGAGTCTTCACTAATGGCGTCGCGTACCACAGAGACTCGACCCATAGGAGCCCAGCTTATGAAGGCACTGATGGGATTGTAATGAGGACTGTCACGAGATAGAATTAGGCACTTCTACATGAGCTGGGTTGTCTCGGGTTCGGAGGCGACCTCCGTTTCCAGTGACGATCTTCCAGCCACCATACACCGCCATCTTTTCAGAAAACAATGTCCTAGACCGTCCACTAGGCATAACGGTTTTCACTACTGTGTGTTTCTCGATTTGTCCTCCCGCAGCATTATCATCTCGAGACCGGGTCGGCTGGTCTTACCGCTCATTTGGCGCTTCGAACGAATCCAGCCCCGATGGATCACCAGCATCATTACTGCCTGCTCCCTGGTTGAGTACCATGCACCATGCACCAGACATGACATCCGAATTTTTGGAACGCAGGATCGGCGTTCTTTTGGAACGTAAGGAACGCTATCTTGAGGATGCGTTCCTTCGGAACGCGGGGAACGCACGTCGCAAAATTACTTGAATTGGTCTTAAATGCTGGATTGTGATGCCTTGGGGCAGACGAGTGAAATGATCAGAATGATGAGGATGATCTCTGCTGAAAATGAGCGAGACAGGGAAATTATCTGAGTTTTCTTCATCCTCCGACGAGGGGAGCAGGAATCAGGAGAAACATGAAGTTTTTCTTGAAGAACTCTTCGAGACGAACAAGTTCGCCCTTCGAGCTGTTCCTCGTATCTCGAACCATTTTGCGGGAAAAGATGAGTTGATGTTGAACATGAGGCGAAATAGTGGTTGGCCAAAAAAGTCTGGCTCGGAGCCGGATTCGTACTTGGTTTCGCGAAACGCTACAGTGTAGGGAAGAGGTGTCGGACTTCTCTGTAGAATCAACGAAATCCTGAAAGAACTCAATGAATGCAAGCAGAGCCGGTCTTGGGGTAGCTGGCGCCGTGTGCGAACTGCCAGAGAGCCCCCCTTCCGCCCCTAACGTCATCCCATTCGCTCAGGAGAGGTTGAGAAAATGGAAGAGAAGTGAGTTTTCAGTTCCAACTTCGTTCACTGCCATGGTTTATGAGCTCAATACTCTCCATCGGGCGTCATGCGAATTCGCCCATTGTTGCCGATTTTTTTCTGAGAGGAACTCGAAGTGGCCGTCTCTAGTCTGTTATCATGTCAGAATCGAAACCAAATCTTTGATCCGCTGAAGTTTCTCAATGATACATTAAACATGAAAGATGGAGAAAGTAATTTCGATGGGCGAGAGAGCATTTCCCCAGGATGGCACCCTCCCTCCGGGCTGGCGCCCTGTGCGACGGCACTGCTCGCACACCCCTTCGGCCGTTTGTGAATCCAAGGTCCGAGAGGTCGCTTCCCGCGAAAGATGCTAGCGCTCCTGGACACTCTTGACTTGACTAGGATGGGAAGTCTTCATTCGAATCCGGAAATTCGCTGCATTTTCAGGCTTCGCTAGCTGCCAGGTGACGATTCAAAATTAGTTTGCTCAGTATTTGCTCCCGTGGATTGCAGGTCTTCCACATGACGCCTTCGCGCTACAGGACCCTAAGAGACGACTTGTTGATGAAGTCGATGGCACCCTTTCGTTCACATAGATCAAACCGTTCATCGCCTCTCTCGCAAAATGTCGGCTGTACATTGTTAGAACCTACATCCTCAGATATCGAGCCACGGAAAGAGTGCGGGTCGGGCATCTTCGCAGGCCCTCCGATTGATCATGTTTCTCATCGCTTATGTTGACTTGAGCCAGCTTGGATACAAATTCAACGATGCAGCATGGAACGAGTACAGAGAAAACCTTGAAATCAAGAGGATCGGACATCGGATCGCAGACTTCGCCACCGGACCAGCGTTCTTGAGTGAAATGCCGGTCAACTCACCACGGCTACCATCATAGAAGTCGAAGAGAAGACTTCTTTGAAACTATGAACGAGTTGTGCTCATGTAAATTTTGTGGAACGAAGCGGATAGGCCGCCACCACATCCTAAACTGTGTATATTTTCGAGATTTCAAGGCAAGACGATTAGAACGATCGTCAGAGAGATATCAAAACCACTGCGGGTAACCCGCGAATAAATCCATTGTATTGTATTATGTTCGATGATTCTTATGAAGCCGCCACCAATGGATGGTCTACTTCGACGCTAGAATACATATCAGAGGATAACTAAGAAGCGGGCCTTCAGCGCGGATAGCTCCCTCATTCTTTCGTCCATTAGCTTGGGAGCGTGAAGCCGTCTAGGAACCGCGATGAATTCAGCAGAAAAGGTCAATGTCGTTTCCTCCACTAGTGCAGCTTTTTGCAGAGGAGAGTATGCATCTAATTTCGATCTCCAACTCACACTCGTACTTTCCCGCGAAATGGTTCGAGATACTAGGGAAGGCTCGATGGACCAAGTTGTTCGCCGCAACGAGGCCTTCAAGAAAAACTCCATGTTTCTCCTCATTCCATCCCCCCTACGTCAAAAAATGAGGGAAACTCTGATAATTTGTTTCTTTCGCTCATTTTCAGCAGATATCATCATCATCATCATTCTGATTATTCCACTCGTGCAGACGAGTGAAATAATCAGAATGTCAGTGCAGAATGCTTACAATTAGTGCATTTCACAATCCAGCATTGGGGACCAATTTGAGTCATTTTGCGACTCGCGTTCCCTGCGTTCCAAAGGAACGCATACTCAAGATAGCGTTCCTTGCGTTCCGAAAGAACGCCGTTCCTGCGTTCCTGCATTCCAAAAATTCGGTCGTCTGTCCCATGGTGCCCGCGGAGAGCCTCGCGCGCCGTTGTCTCTCCCTGCATCGAAGTTACTTGGAAATGTTGCTCCCTGACCTTTCAGCTTCGGCGGAAAACATATATCCCAGCAGTCTCGAAAGGGTGATTGCGGTGGAAAATTACCAAGACGGAAACGCCGAAGGCTTCCTTGGCCTACCGGTGCATCATTTTCTCACTTCTCGGGGCATCAACGATAGTTCTCACGTCGTCCAGCGTCTATGAGGGCTTCGGAGTCTTACGCGTGTACTCTCTCTGCATCGTTCTCGGTGGAACCTCCAGCTTTGAACCGGCTTCAGTCGTCGAAAACATCGCTTCCATGAGCCGTTTCGGGGTTTGGAAATTTAAGCGGCAGGATTAACATGCGCTGAGGGCCATCGTTGTCGGCTGTCGATGATGTGATGGTTGCAGAATCAACGAAGAAGCAGAGGATCACAATCGGAAGCAAACTGGAACGAGATTGTCATCTCCCATCAATTTTTGAAGTGAGAATCGGTTTATTGTGTAGCATGTCTCTAGAACCCACATCATCTAGGATCTCGGCAAGCGTCTTCCCGATCTCAATCCAGAACTATTGATGGATAGAGAGTAAAAGTCGCTGATTTCGAAAAAGAATACCAGCGCAGTGTTCAAAGATATCAACTGTGTCGTTGCAGAGTGCGTGAAGAATGTGGAAGAACTTCCCACATAGGTTTGTGTCGGTATTTCTCTGAAAACTTGACGAGAGTTCTGTGGAGCATCCGAACGCTCACTTTGAGTGGAGATCGATGGTGAGAGGAAAGGCTGGTGGAGATTGCTGGCCCATTCGCACTTAGAAAGTGATCTCCCGCTTTGGCCTGTTTCCCACTGAAATTTGTGATACTCTTTCAGCTGCTGGAGAAAATATTTTTGGTTCTCCGGCGCCCAGACCGTCTCAGTGCAGCCTTGGTATGCAAGCGATGGGCTGAGATAGTTTCCACCTCGCGTTTATTGAAGGACATTTGCCTGGTTCTACGCGGCGCTGACCTGCAGAGAGCGACTCCCATTCTGCTTGACAGCCGTCGACACTATACGAACGTGAAAGTCTCTGATGGTAAGGAGAAAGATTTCAGGTCTCCGATGTTTCGGTGAAAGTCGTATTATCATGTATCATCAGATTTGGAGCTCGATTGTGAGAAGGTTTTTCCCGTAAACTTTACAGGGATACTGTCCAGCTTTCACGCGGAGTTCTGGACGCGAATCGCTGAAGACCTCGTCAGTTTGCAGCTGGGGAACTGTGACATCTCGAATGCCGAATTATTCCATGCGATTCTTGGAGGATGTCAGGAGTTACAATACCTCGGAATCAAAGTTACTTCTTAAATTCTCAAAGCGTCGACGTTTGATCTCTGAAGGTGTACTTCAAAGTTCCCCCGGGGATCCTTGGGAGAATAAACTGAGAACCCTTCTCAACAGATTGTGGCCGCTTGGAGTCAAAGTATCCCGAGAAGATTTGCGTCGCGAAAACTCAACAATCATTGCGTAATGTTCGACACCTGTCCCTGCGAAAGAATCAAGGATTGGCAGATGCGTCGGTCAATCGAATGCTCACGCTCATGCCCAACATCACGTCCCACTGTCTCGCTGGATGGTCCCACACCATCGGGTTCAGCTTTGGCGGTCTGACTTTCCAGAACGTTCTCGTCTGCATGATGAGATCGAAGCAGAAGTTTGTGGATCTGGATCTCAGTGACACGCTCCTTACTGATGAAGCCTTGATTCAGATCGTGGAACTCTATCGCGGAAGTCTGACGAGCCTGCGTTTGGAGTCTTGCAATCGGCTGACGGCGAGAGCCTACGAAGCGATCGTAGAATGTTCGAAACTGCGTCTTTTGTCGCTCTATGAGGTTTTCCAGACCAATGATGACAATCTGGCGTGCATCCTCACGAAGACTCCGGACTTGGAACATCTGGACCTCGGCTGCTGTGAGCGCATCTCGAGCCAGAGCCTCCAGCGGATCGTTCAACTCAAGAAACTGCGACATCTCAATCTGAGATATAGTCAGCGAATCGGCAACGACTCTTTGGGTAGCCTCGGGGCCTTGACGAAACTGCAGCATCGCGATTTGACTGACGTCACTCAAAGATCTCCGGACCCTCGAGCTGTGCCGAAGCTACAACCTCGACCCCGAATGTTTCGTGATCATTTGCGACAATTTCAAAGGACTCCAAAAACTCAACCTCAGGTACGCTCACACCCTCAGGAGTGAAGCAGGATGTGAATTCCACCTGTTGAAGCATCTGCGAAGCTTGGATATCACGGGTGCTTAAATAATCTCACACCGGTCGCTTGAAAACGGGATCGGAGCTCCGGATATGAAGATGCTTAGTATGGGAGACTGTTCATGGTTGACGGACGGCACTCTGGTCAGCATTGTCACCCATCACGTCTGCTAGGAGTACCTCGACCTTGAAGGCTGTGAGCGGATCTCTGACCGTGCGATGTTTGCCGCGTCGGAGGACTCTGATATTGCAGAGGTGTCGATCGCTCACGGATCGAAGTCTCCATGCTTTGCAAGTCCCCTGTCCCCACCTTCGACAGCTCGACGTCGAATATTGCTCGATGAGTCGCGATGCAATAGATTTGTTGGCTCATCTGAGACCAACCATTGACATCGCTAGGTAAGAGCGAGCTCTATAGTTTTTCGAATATTGAAACTGACGGTTTTGGCAGACTGAGCCGATTGATTGATCTCGCAGGGTGATGAACAATAAATTCCTTTGAAATGATCCGAAGTAGCAATCAGGTTGCTTGAATGATTCATAGTCTCCTCTCAGCGACAATCGATCTCCTCTGAAGGTTTCCGAAGACTTTTTGGACAACGATGAACCTTGGTACGAGAATGATCAGCGGCTCACTACACTTTCCTTCCTACGCGGCATAACGCGCACTCTCAATTTCCGCGAAAGATGAGTCATCAGCTCGAACTGTGGGAATGGTGGTCTCAAGCTGGTTCAACCATTCTACGAACGATGATCTTGATCTGATCTCCACCATCGAGGAGAATTGAAGAGATTGAAGAAGAAAATGCCCGCTCGTTGACCTCCCGGGAGGAGATCGGCCGAATCTTGGAGGTTGTTAGGACCCTCAGTCCCAAAAGGGAGGAGCTTCAGAATTCGTGAGGACGCGTTCAGGAAGACCTCGAACTGTTATGGCCAGATGTCTCCGATCTACTAGAATTTTCCTTCAGGGTCACAACAGAGTAGAGCTGAGACGCCCCGCAGTTTGTTATCGCAATTTCTTAATGCTTTCGCAGAACGTCTCGGAGAATCGAGAATCTAGGAATGCTTGACCAACCAAGCCGTCTCCAGCTTGCCCCAATTGAATACACGGTTTTGTAGGCAAAAAACGGTCAAGAGTCTCTTGATACAAAGCTTCAATTCTCGTGGCGACTTCCTGAAAGCAAGGGAGGGGTGCGCACCAGAATGGTTTCGCAGCATTCCACCGGGTGAGGTAAGCCGTCTCATTGTTGAAGATCTGGATCCAGGGATGTGTCATTTTCCTGCAGATCCTGGTCCATGTTTCTTGGCAAGGCTGATTCGTGGCAACATGTAGCAGCCGCGGGAGTGAGAGTCTCGTGGCGAGCTTGTGCGCAAACTTCCGGTTCTCTTTTCACAACGAGGGAACAGGGCCTCCCGATACTCCTTCGACGTCCCCGATCGATCGGGGCCTGGATCACCAAGAATGTACGTCGGTTGAGCTATTCGCGGACCGCCGAACATCGGACTGGGAGAATTCGTGGTCGAAAGCCGCCCCACCATGACCATTGATCAGAAAGTGGGTTCCTTGGAGCCTTGGCACGGGTCTGGAATTTGAACAGGGAACATGGAACAGATCAACATATCAGAGGAATGACAATCCTGCTTCGATTGGCAAATCTCTCCGAGCTCACCAACGCACTACATGGTCGTAAACATCGATCAAGGTTTCTTTGCTCATGTTGAATGGTTATATTTCTGATGTTTCGTTAGACGCCTGCGCAGAGATCGAAGCAGCATTTGTTTTGGTTGCTCAATGTGGCAATCGACTGTGAATGATGGAAATGGATACTCCGTGGAAGCCGCTCCAGCGCGAGTCGGCTGCGGGTTTGAGATCGGGACAAACGCAATAGCCCGAAACTGGACAAACAACATTCTCTCGCGGCGCAGCGCAGATTGAAGTTCTTGTGATCGAGATCGCGTCGACGTGAAGCCACATATCTCGGCGACGTGCGCTGCACGTCTGAAAAGCTGCCGGGCGGCAATCTTGTTTCGAGGAGATGAACGATCGCGAAAAAGGCAAATCACCACTGGCCAGCGTTCGGTGACTGCCAGTGACCGAGAGAGATTTGAGTTCATTATGCGCGGGGACTGAGGATTTGCTGAGCTAAGATATCAACGGTGTCAATGAAGTGTACGTGAAAAATATGGAGGAACTTCCAACTGAGGTTTGTGTCGGTATTTCTCTGAAAAATTTACGGAAATTTTCGATCGGTGGAGCATCCGAACGCTCAGTTGGAGTGGAGATCGATGGCAAGCTGCCTGCCGAAAGAATTGCGAGAGGAAATGCTGGAGTAGATGGTTTGACAATTGGCACTTAGAAAGCGATCTCCCTTTTGGGCCCGTGTCCCGAAATAATTGTTGATGCTCTTTCAGCTGCTGGAAAAAATATTCTTGCGTCTCCGGGGCCCGGACCGATGGGATGAGATAGTTTCCGCCTCGCGTTCATTGGGGGATATCTGCCTGGTTCTTTGCGTCGCTGACCTGCAACGAGTGACCCCAACTCTGCTTGACAGCCATCGTCAATATCCGAACTTAAAAATCTGTAACGGTAAAAAAATATCTCAGGTCTTTGATATTTTAGCTAAATTCGCGGTATCATGTATCGTTAGATTTTGAGCTCGATTGTGGGTGGTTTTTTTCCCGTACACTTCGCAGGGTCGCTGCACGAGTTTCATCCGGAATTTTGGGCGCGTATCGCAGGAGACCTCGTCAGTTTGCAGCTGGAGAAATGTGATCTATCGGCCGAAGTATTCTTTGCGATTCTTGAAGGGTGTCAGAGGCTACAATCCCTTGAACTCGAAGGTACTTCTTGATTTCTCGATGCGTCGACGTTTGATCTTTGAACTCATATTTCAGGATTTCCCCGAAGATCTACAGGAGAGTAAACCGAGAACTCTGTTCAACAGGTTGCCGCAACATGATGATGTCGCAGGCTCTCTTCAAGCCTCCCGATCACATTTGCGTCGCGAAAGTTCAACAATCATTGCGTAATGTTCGACACTTGTCTCTGCGAGATAATCAACATTTGACGGATGCGTCGTTCAATCAAATTCTCACGCTCATGCCCAACATCACGTCCCTCTGTCTGGCTGGATGGTCCAACATGATTGGGTTCAGCTCTGGCTTGCTGACTTTCCAAAACGTTCTCGTTTGCATGATGAAATCAAAGCAGGAGTTTGTCGATCTGGATTTCAGTGGCACGTTCATTACCGACGAAGCCCTGATTCAGATAGTGGAACTCTATCGTGAAAGTCTGACGAGCCTGCGTTTGAAGTTTTGCAATCAGCTGACAGCAAGAGCTTACGAAGCGATTGGAGGATGCTCGAAACTACGTCTTCTGTCGCTCAATCGAACTTGTGACACCAATGATGATAATCTGAAGAACATCCTCACGAGGACTCCCGACTTGGAATATCTGGACCTCGGCTTCTGTCAGCGGATCTCGAGTCAGAGCCTTCATCTGATCGTCCAACTCAAGGAACTGCGACATCTCAGTCTACAGTCTTGTTACCAAATCGGCATCGACTCTTTGGGTAGCCTGAGGGCATTGACGGAACTGCAGCATCTCGATTTGAGTGAAACCGATTGCGACGTGAAAGCATTACGTCAACTCGCATCACTCAAACATCTACGGACTCTCGAGCTGGACCTATGTTCCAAGCTCGACTCCGAATGTTTCATGATCATTTGCGACAATTTCAAGAGACTCGAGAAACTCAACCTCGCCTTCAGTCCCACCCTAACGGATGAAGCAGGATGTAAATTCCACCAGTTGAAGCATCTACGAAGCTTGGATATCATGGGTTCTGGAAGAATCTCAGACCGCTCGTTTGAAAACGGGATCGGAGCCTCGGATATGAAGCTGCTCAACATCGGTTACTGTTCATTGTTGACGGATGGCGCTCTGGTCAGCATCGCCAACCATCACGTCTGCTTGGAATACCTCGACCTTTCGAACTGTGATCAAATCACGGATGTCGGTCTGATATCGGCCTTGCGATGTTTGCCGCGTCTTAGAACTCTGATATTGACGGACTGTCGATTGCTGACGGATCGAAGTCTCCATGCCTTGCAAGACCACTGTCCCCACCTTCGGAAGCTCGACGTCATGAATTGTGCGATGAGTGGCGATGCAATTGATCTGTTAGCTCATCTGAGACCATCGTTAACATTAACTAGGTTGAGAGAGACTTCGATATTTTTTCGAGTGTCGGAACGGAACTAACGTTTCTGGAAGGGTGAACCGATTGGAGAAAAGTCCCATTTTTCGGGCGATTCAAGTGACATGTATGTCACCTGCGATTCTTGTTATTCGATGTGATATAATCTGTAATATATTGTTGTTCAAAAAGTTAATGATTGAACGATAAATAATATAAATAATATGATATGATAAAGTGCTAGAGGATAAATTGAGAATAAACCTTGATGCGAGAATGATTAGCGGCTCATTATACTTTCCCTACTGTGCGGGATGACGAGCGCACTCGATTTTCGCCAAAGCTGGATCATTGGCTCGAACTTTGGGAATGATGGTCTCGAGCTGGTTCAACTGCTCTGTAATAAGTGATCTGAATCTGATCCCTACTATCGAAGAGTTGAGAAGCGTGACGAGAGACCTGACCGCTCAGCGATGGGGACTTTAGGTTTGGAAGTTCTTAAAATCACGACATGCAATCCTATTCGATGTACGCGTCCAACATCATATAGAGATATCACGTGAATAGATCGAATCAAAAATGCCTAGTGCTCATTGACCTCCCGGGAAGAGACCGGCCGCATGCAGATCCTCATTGAGCCGCTTAGTCTCCGCGGACAGGGCTTCAGAATTCGTGCGGACGCGTTCAAGAAGACTTCTAATCGCCATCTTCCTTCTTCGAGATCACAACGGAGCAGAACCGAGACGCCCCGCAGTTTGTTTTCGCAATTTCTCACCGCTATCGTAGGATTCCCTGGAGGATCTAGGTATGCTCGACCAACTAAGAGTCCGCAAAGCTGTCTACAGCTTGCCACGATCGGCGACAAGGCTTTGTACGCGAAAAAGGAGGTCAAGAGTCGCGTGGTAGAAAACCTCAATATTTGCGGCGACTTCCCCGAAGCAACTCGGAGGAAGGGTGCGCACCAGAGTGGTTTCGCAGCAATTCACCGTCAATGTTTCTCGCCCGCTGATTCACATCGGATAGATGATTGGTCGCACCATGTAGCAGCCGCAAGAGTGAGAGTATCATGGCGAGCTTCTGCGCAGAACTCCGGTTCTCTTCTCAGTCGCCTGTATGAACAAGGAATTACGTCGCTTGAGCGGCTCGCGGACCGCACATTCAATGAGGTTGCCAACATCGGACTCGGTAAATTCATGCCCGAAAGCCGCTTCACCATGATCATTGATCAGAAAACGGGTTCTTTGGAGCCTTGGCACGGGGCTTGAATGTGAACAATGAACGTCGTACAGAACAACAATTCAGAGGAACGACGATCTCCGCTCCGATTGGCGAGACTTTTCGAGCTCACCAGAGCAGTAGCCGGCCCCGTCTGAGTGCGCGTTTGTCGCAAAAACATCGATCAAGGTTTCTATGCTCATCTTGAATTGTCATATTTCTGATGTTTCATCCAACGCCTGGACGGGATCAAGCCGTCAGGTCGCTCACCGCAGCAAACGACCGCAAAGGACAGAAATGGATACTTGAACTTCGTGGAAGCCGCTCTAGCGCGTGTCGGCTGCGGTCTCGGGCTGGGACCAAACGCAATCGCTCGAAACTCTGGACAAAGTGGACAAGCAGCACTCTCTCGCGATGCAGCGCCGATATGGGTCCTCATAATCGAGTTCGCGTTGACGCGGAGCCACTTATCTCTGACAATTCCAACTGGCGCCCGGTGGTTGCTGACGCTCCGATGGGCACTTCACATTTCTTCATGGCGCTCCACTTTGCGGCGGCTCTCGTTGTTGCATCAGGAGCCCGAATCCCACAAATGTGTCTTGAATTTCCT
This sequence comes from Lepidoglyphus destructor, assembly GCA_031001835.1. NCBI lineage: Eukaryota > Metazoa > Arthropoda > Arachnida > Sarcoptiformes > Glycyphagidae > Lepidoglyphus > Lepidoglyphus destructor. The sequence continues at coordinate 24,477 of JARNKU010000270.1, read as the reverse complement.
AACTCCAACTTCCCGTGAGTAAAAATCGAAGGTTTCTGCTGTCCGAGACCTCGCATCTGAGGTTGCGCGACTCCGCGAGAAGCCTATTAGGATTCGCGCTGATCTCAATGTCAAAGCGAGGGGTTTCAAAAGAATTTTCGGCGAGAGCGCTGTAGGCGTTCCAGAAGTCTCGCGGCACTCGGCTGGCTCACTCTACTTCTGCTAAATCCGGTTTTCCTCGCTGGGATTTCAGAAACTTGCCAGCCGTAAGATCGATCGAGCTCTCAATCGAGCCATCCTGGACAGGCGATTTCGCCGTCGACAACTCCACCGAGGAGATCAACGTCTTCTCAAGGCAACCGATCGGGGATCAAGGAAGCGTGACAGCTCTGTTCTCGAAATACTTCGCAGGTGCTCCCCGAGATCGTTCAGGATTTTGCGGGAACGGGATCGCGAAATTGAAGTTGGAGCCGGAAGACCATAATTCACTCGAAATCGTCGCTCTCAATCCTGGAACTTATTATTTCGGATATGGTGTCAAGGAACGAGATCATAATCTCACGGGGAAAAGAACAGTCTTTTCAGTATCAAGCTTTGGATCAAAAACTTCAATCAGAGCATTCAGAAGAAGGAAAAGTTGGCGAAATGTGTTACCAAGTACTTCATGGGGAACACTTCCTCTCTCATCGGAGTGGAATACGAAGATTACGGGAGTGACGCGACGTTATTCGAAGCTCAGCTGCTGGAAGTGAAGCTCATCCGATTTATCGGTTAGTGAGCCGCGGAAATTGATGCTTGAGAATGATCAGATAATTTTCATGAATATTTGCCTGTTCATCTATGATTGATGGAGCGAGACTATCTTGATAAACCTCCATCTACAGATCTCATCCCAGACCTATTCACGGTGAGAACCAGAATATGTCCCTTCGATTTCATCGGATACCACTTCAGCTACGGCCCGCAAGGACCGTTTCGGTGCAAGAAGCCCCCAGCTCCCTCTTCCACCACAACGGAGATCGTTCAGCACGATCGAACTTCTCTCAACAACAACGGAGAACGTTTCAGAGGGGAGTCCTGCGGATGTTCTTGCGATCGAGGTTCGCCTACCAATAACGGGTAGCGTTCCGAAGCCGAACGATGTTTACTTCAATCCAACCATCACGTTCACCTGGAGCACTGTGAATTTCCGAGCTGTGCTCGGATCATGGACGTCGGTCTAACATGGGTGAGGTCGTGTTCGTCGCGTCTGAAATTATTTCGATGAGTCGCAGTCGCTAAGTCGCCAAGGATAGATTTGTCAGTTCATCTGCGATCCACTCTGGAAATCGATTGGACGAGAGAAATCATGTCAATCCGATCAATCGTGGAGACGCTCTTCGAGGGGAAACACAAAAGCGACAAAAACGGATCCTCGATCTCCGGGGATATGGAAGACGACGATAATGATGTATGGTTCCCCAATAAGCGATTGCCAGAATGGAGCAGGCCGATGAATAATAAATTGATTGTGGATCATGAACAACAACAATCCGGGTCATGGAATCAGTGATAGTATCAGTCGGATCAATCATTCTTCACAATCGATCAACAACCGATCTTTGTAGGAGTCCTGTGAGGACGGCCTGACGTTGGGAATAAGATTCTTCTACAGCCTCCAGATGACTCGTTATTCGATCGAACGGTGTTTTGAGCGAATCCACCTCTTGCAACCATCCAGAGGGCTCTTTCACGACAGTTGGTGATTATAGCAAACCACATACCACATACCAATAGAAGCAGATCCTAGGACATGGAGGAGGCGCGGATCATCTCACCGAGATGGGAAGGCCAATGAAACTGTCCAGCTGAAGAAAAACTTCAGTTTGAACCGCCAACTCGTGCTTGATGTTGCGATGAGGCCATAAATCAGACCGGGATCAGACCTCTGAAGACACAGACCCCTTGTGCTTCAGCTTGCCCATGACTCGCTCGATCACTCTGCATTGCTGTTGGCTCGAAAGCTCCCGTGCGGTCCAGTTTATGGCGTACTTTCCACAATCGGGAGCAATATATGCACCGAGTCCAGCTTCCGATGGAGGGTTTGGGGAAAAATTAGACCGAGTTTTGGGAAGTTCCCCCTGAGACCCGGGATTTCCATGGCCACGTAGCAGAGATCCATGCATTCCTCGATCTCGATTTCGGGATCTGATCAGAGGAAGGCGGCACTTCTCACGATATCCACACCGACGGAATCGAGAGAGCAGTATCTTATGCTCTACCAAGATCTAACCCAACTCGTGAGAATCGAGGAGCAGACAGAGTGGCCGGATAGCATGCTCGAAGTTCGGTGGGCGGCAGCAAATGGAGTTTAAGAACCCCGGATCAGGCCTTCCTGAGGGACTATGGTCCGCAGTAGGCCAGAAGGGGTTTCCCGAATGATTCGGGTTCCCAGTTGTAGCTCTGGTACGAAATACTTGGCAAGCAGCAGGGCCCACTGGACATAAGACAGGGAGGCCGGTCGAAAACTAGCCAGCGGAGGCTCCGTTCGAGCCATGGACGTCACCGAGAAAGGTAACCGACTCACTCAGAGAGATGCTGCTGAGGGATAACTCTACCGTCGTCATTCATCAGGCAGCTCCGAGGAGCCTTTGAACGGAGACTGAACGTGACCATCAAACCGCAACCAAATGGAATCACTGGACGTCGAACCGATCAACCCATCGGAGAAAGTATGATCCCCTATCCGAAGGGCAACTCTATTCGAGCTCACGGAAGTGGTATCCGGCCGCTTCTGTGTACGCACAGACTTGTCGCAAAAACATCGAACCGGCCACTATCTGGTGGCTCATCATGGCGGTCGGCGGCGAATCCTAGAAATAGACAGATAGACTCATTGCTGAATCTGTTTCAGCGTAATTCACTTGCGGTTGTGAGATCGAAACAAACGCAATCGCTCTCAAGTCTCCCAAACTGGACAAAAAACACTCTCTTGCGACGCGGCGCTCAAAGACGTCCTCATAATCGAGTTGGCGTCGACAAGTGGCCACATGCACGCAAATCTCAGTAACCAACATCGCTGACGCCTGGTGGGTGCCTCTGCAGTGTTTGCCGACAGGGTTTTGTGCGGGCTCGGCTTCATCGGCGTCAGAAGCCGCGATCCTTGCACGATGGCCAATTTCATTTTTTATGCTCCGTTTTACTATGCGGCGGCTCTCGTTGTTGCATCAGGAGAACAAATTCCACGAATGTGTCCTGAATTTCCTGAATACTACAACACGTGAGTACAAATCGAAGGTTTCTGCTCTCCGAGACCTCGCATCTGAGGTTGCGCGACTCCGCGAGAAGCCTATCAAGATTCGCGCTGATCTCAGTTGCGAAGTGAAGGGCTTCTGAAAAATTTTCGGCGCTGCAGGAGTCCCAGAAATATCGCGGAACTCGGTTGGCTCACTCTAATTCTGCTAAATCCGGTTTTCGTCGCTGGGGTTTCAGAAACTTGCCAGCTGTAAGATCGATCGAGCTCTCGATAGAGCAATCCTGGACAGGCGATTTTGCCGTCGACAACGGCTCGACACGCAGGGAGATCAACGTCTTCGAAAGGCAACCGATCAGGGATCAAGGAAGCATGATGGCTTTGTCTTCGAAATACTTTGAAGGTGCTCCCCGAGATCGTTTGGGGTTCTGCGGGAACGGGATCGCAAAATTGAAGTTGGAGCCGGAAGACCATAATTCACTCGACATCGTCCCTTTGAATCCTGGAACTTATCATTTTGGATATGGTATCATGGAGCGAAATCATAATCTCACGGGGAAATGGACAGTTTTTTCCGTGCCGTCGTATACCATACAGCAGGGTATGTTCTTCAAATACGAGCTCAAGTTCTCGAGATTCCAAATCGCAGAAGATGTGAGGACGCACAATCTGAGGAATATGGGAGTCAGAATGGGAGCGAGAAGGCAAGCTCCAGAAATCTATGGACTTGGGAGCGATGTGCGCAACGGAACTATTCTGAAGATTCGGATGAAGCTGGAGGACTCCTCGGACTATATAATTAAAGTACGATTCCTCAAAGAAGATGCGACGAGGCCAACAACACTGTGTAGCAAGCCCGGAGCTTGTTTGGAGACTATCAAGCTTTGGATCAAAAACTTCGATCAGAGCATTCAGAACAAGGAAAAGTTGGCGGAATGTGTGGCGACGAGGTTTGGGAGGGACACTTCCTCTCTCATTGAAGTGAAATACGGAGACTACGGGAGCGACGCGACGCTATTCGAAGCTCAGCCGCTGGATGTGAACCTCGTCAATTTTATCGGTTAGTGAGCCGCGGAAATGGATGCTCGGAAATAATCGGATAGTTTTCATGAGTATTTGCTTTTTCATCTATAATTATTGGAGCGAGACTATCTTGACAAACCTCCATCCACAGACCACATCCCCACCCTATTCAACGTAAGAACCCGAACGTGTCCCTTCGATTTCATCGGATACTACTTCAGTTACGGCCCGCAAGGACCGGTGCGGTCCAAGGAGCCCCCAGCTCCCGTCTTTCCCGCTTCCACAACAGCAGAGGCCTCAACTCCAAGGGGCTCGGAAGTCAACGTTGTCGGACCTGTCAAGCTTCTCTCAACAACAACAGAGGCTGCTGCGAAGTTGAATACCATCGATGACAGCCCGATCGAGGTGACCTCAACAACACCGGAGGCTGCTCCAAAGAAGAAGGCTATCGATGTTTTCCCGAATGAAGTTCCCGATACAATCGACTTCATCTCAACGACGACGCAAAATGTTCCGACCCGGAGGCCTTTCGGCCATCTTCCGGATGATATTTCCTCAACAACAACGGAGAATGCTCCGGAAGGGATTGTTCCCGATCTCAATCAAGTCGAGGTTCCTTCAACAACTACGGAGAGTATTTTCGACTCGAACGCTATCGATGTTCAGCGAGCCAAGGCTCCTTCAACAACCACGGAGAAGATTCTCAACTCGGATACGTCGAGCCGGACCACTGTCGACTCGTATACGAGAACAGCGTCCCCAACAACAACAGAGAGTCCCCCGGACACGAATGTTGTCGATGTTGATCCAACAAAGGCTCCGCCAACAACGACAGAGCGCGTTTTGGAGTCGGAGGTTACCGGAACTTCGACGGTCCAGGTTCCCGCAAAAACCGAGCCGTCCTCTTCGACAGAGTCGAGCACCCCTCCTAAATTCGAATCTAGTGGTAATCCTCAAGCATCGGAGGTTAATCGAACTCGCGACAAGCCACTTGGATCTTATGCATCTTTTGCGGAGCATATCTACTTTTACGCTATCTTTTGGACGATCGTTTTTATTGTTTTGTTCGTTCTGATTGCGTGTGTGTCTCGATAGGATCATCTGTTCCTGCTCCACTCGAATTCATATGTACAGCGTTTGACAGCGATGAGTTTACATTATTAACATTAAGTGTCGAGAAGTTGATTATATCGCCCAAACTGGACCCCCCTTGAACGCGGAATATTTTATCGTTTCTGAAGCCGTTTCGTCTACATCATGCTCTTCATTTTATGAAGAACGTTATCAGAGTCTGAAGGAGGAATTTTATTCGAATAAATCATCGCTCCTACGACTATAACCTGATTCGTTCTCCTTATATTCGGGAGATGGGGGACCCTGCCGTGCATTCACTTGGAAAGATTGAGTTCGTCGTGAAGTCGTGAGTGAAGTCGGGCACTGCCGCAGTAAGGTTACTCCTAATCTCCGAGAGAATTTTGCCGGGACCTTCGCGAAGCCATCAAATCCGTATTCCGGCGAGGAACATGCTGTCGAAGAATCGTTCGCTCGGATGGTTCTGAAAACCGGAATAAGTCCCCCGCGCAAGAACTGCGTTTAACGGCTGTTAAAAAAGACTAAAACCTGTCAGAAATCAGAACTGAACTTAAGTTTCAACGGTAACTAGCACGCACATACCAAGTTCCAGTCAGAATCGTGGTTGACAGTGCTCTTTATTAACTCGACAGTTTTCTGAAAGCAGTGCCCCATCGTTCTTCGCGGTAAATCCGGAAGTTTTTCGTAATCGGCAAAATATAACAAGCGACTGCTGTGCAGCTCTCCAGCTCCGCGCAGTCAGCTCATGGCTATTATCCTACAATCTTCGTAGAGAATGTTTTCAAGATAGACATCATTTATTGGTTTCACTCCGTGGTCTAAACTACTTCGTTTCGAAGAGCCCTAAATCATCAGATGAGAACGCCTGATCTCAGTCAGCTACAACATCTGACTGTGCTTCTGATTACAACTTTACATAGGGATTCCGTAGCGCTGCTTGCAAGACTTCAAAACCTCATTGAATCCCGAGCAGAGCGTAATATCGTGTTGGTTTTGAGCGCACTCTACAAACTGCTTGAGCTCGAAGCTGCAAGCGTCGCCTGCCGCGGGTTGCTGTGCCGGTTGCTGAGCGTACGGCTGTGCTGCGGGAGCGGCAGCAGCAGCTGCGGGTGCCTCATTCGAACCTCCAGAGAAAGCTCCGGTCAGCGCGTGACCGATAGTGTGTCCAACTGCTGAGCCAACTGCGACTCCGGCCGCTGTCGTGGCCATCTGAGCCATCAAGCCTGGCTGTTGCTGTTGCATCATCGCGGGGGTTGCGCAGGCGCATGAGCAACCTGGGCAGGCGCCGGTGCCGGTGCAGGCGCGGCACTCCTTGCGGGGGGTGCTGGTGCCTGACGTCGTCTGGAAGAAGCAAAAGGAGTTTTGAGTTCTTTGTGTGAAACAACTCGTCGTCGGGGGCTCAGAAATGCGGCGCGAATTTCTGATGGACAAGAGTTCTTGTCAGAGCTCCAAACGTGGAACACGCGCTGGAAACAGCGGAGTCCCGCTGTATCCAGCGCGGATCTGTCCTCACTCTCTATGGTCCGAAGAATAAAACCACCGAATCGAGGACCTGGCCTGGATTCTTCGAATATACTCGTTATTGGTTGGAGGTCCGGCAACCATCATCGGCAACCATCTCGACCACAATCGCTCACAAGCGGGGAAAACCTCCCCTCATCGTCAGGTCACAAAATCCGATGCGAACACGATCACTGATTCCCGCCGAAATTACATCATATTGGAAACTATATCGCGAAGGGTCATCGAGGACGACCCTGGAGAATTTCACGGGAGAGAACTCACCGAACCATGATTCGCGAATTTGAATAAAGTTTATAACACTATTGGAATAGTAACAAGGTAAGGCGAATCCCTCGCAACAAGAATCACTCGCTTTATATCCTTTCGCAAAACTCTTTTAGGACTATGCGCCGCGTGGAAGACGTAAGAGCCTTAAGAGCTTCGAGGCTGAGAGAGCACAATGTTGTTGAGTGGTGAGGGCAACGAGTCTGGACGAGTTCTGGAAAACTCGCGAGATTCGAGAACTTTCGTCTCACTTCGAGATATCGTGCTCAAATTGAGGTACAAGCGATTGAAATATTTCTGTCATCTCATTGTCACCGGAACGTGATTCCTACTCGAGAAAAGTACTGAATAGAGCTTGGAATAGCGGGGAATCGAAAGGGATTCCACGTGACGTCATTGGCCGGACTTTGACCTCCAGCGTAATCAAAGTAGGGCTCTTCCGCTGGTCCTCGCTGCAGACAGTCTCTCGCATTCAGGATCTTTTCATTCCCAACTACAAATGAGGACAATCCACCGTCGCGCCGAGAGTCTCGGGATACCCCCTGACCTAAACTAAGAGCGACACGAGATCATTCGAAATGGTCTCAATTCCCCAGAAAGCTTTTTGGAAACATGAGCTTCTGCAAAAGGACGGCATGCGCCTGCGATGCCTCATAATTTCGCGACTTTGCAAGAACGGTCAGGTTCTGAGAAATAAAGCGATGTCGCGATGATATATGACGGCATGCGAACGCGTATCAGAAGTTCCGACTACGGAACGAAATGGACAACACAGCGTTTCGGGGATTTCTTGGATGTAGGTATCATCGACGGTGTGAACACTCAGGCGAGTTAGAATGCCCTCGAAGCCTCCATGTGAAAACCTGCCCTTGTACATGTGGAACTCTGATTCTTTTCGAGAACATTCTGTGCGGCGAACGTCTACGTCGTGGGCAAGACTTTCGTCAGAATCTATTGAAGGCATGTCTGAACATGTCCCAGGAGAAGATCTCACAGCCGTTCATGGTGCGAATAGGAGAAAATTCGAGATCTTTCATTTAGTATCCGGATTCCGAGAGCCACGCACGCATTCCATGCGTGGAACCACATGCTCTTAGCAACATCGCGAGGAATAGGTGTTTCGAGGAAATGTTCGGGATCACTAATTAGGTACCTGCTCATGACTACCCAAACACATAGTAGATCTCTTTGACTTACACAGGTGCTGGGGATCCTCGACCTCGACGAGCCATTGTTGCACAGGAAACTTGAGGTTATCCTTTTTCTTACTGCCTCTCAACACTGTGTGTACGTCTTTGTGACTGACCTCCGGCTGAGCGAAGCACAGGCATAGAAGCTGTATTTCAGTTTATGGTCAGCTTGACAACACGCGGGGAAAGTGACCTCAAGTCCGGAAAACATTGCATTCAGCGTGCTTGACAAGTACGAAAAAGAGCATTTGATTGAGGAGGATTTGGATATTGGGAAAACGTAGGGAAATTACTCCGATTTAAAAGCTTCTATGAAGCCAGCGAGCATTTCTGCCCGCGCAGATTTGAAATTGTCGAACATGTGCTTTCAGAGTTTCTCTGGTTCACCGTCACTGCGCGAGTTCGGATTCGGATCATAAGCGCGGAGTAGTTCTCATACGGGATCCCGGTATTAATTGATTTCACCTCGTTTTGCTTTAGAAACCTTTATCCATTTCGATCGATTAAAGTACCTGCCAACAATGGGCAGCGAGAAGGAACCTAGAATGCAGGCTTCTTCCGACAATGTTTACATTTCACTATGCTCATAGTTGAAGCTCGTTATGGAGACCATGGAGGGATTCCTGTGGAACTCCCCATTCGAGTCTCACTGATCGGCAATGAAGATTGATAGTAGAAAAACGACGCAAGCAGTCTGCGTCGTTTAGCCAGTGTTGAGCTGAAAGTTCTTGGTTGCTGCCGAATCGCAATTGAGAGCATTCATTTCAGCTTTTGTAGAAGGTTTCATCCCATGGGCGTATCCAGGGGTGGGTTATGCGGGTTTGAGCCTTACCTGTCACCTCACCCCACCCAGAACCCCTGTATTCCTACTCACAAAGTTTAGTTTCTAGATCGAGCAACCGATTCGACGGGAATTTCATGATAGAAGTCCCCCTCGAAAGAGGAGATTGGCTTGCTCCCAGGGAAAACCCCCGGCTAGGCCACTTCCGCTCCTTCAACATGCGCTCAGATTGGAAAACGATACTCAGCGGCCTTGATCATCCTCCCCAATTCATGTTTTCATTCTAGGTCCCGACCCCACAGCACAATGTTTCCGATGGCGTTGGGTCATGCGCGGCGATGCATTCCGCTCCTCGTTGCGACAGAACGACAGGTTCCGAGCATCCTGATGAACCGGAACCCTCTTCGTCACTTCTCGAAATCGAAAGACAGAGGAAATCGCAAAGGTTAGAATCAGGGCTCCTTGCTCCAATCAGTTCCCCATTCCCGTGAGAGTCAGAGAGTACACAGTGTCTCCGGGTCGGATCGACGACTCGACCCGCTTCACGAAATGCTGAATTCAAGCATCCGTTGCAGCGGCAAAACCAAAAGTGGAGTTGCGGGATGAAGAGATCGCAGAAGTAATGAATGTGACAGCTTTTCGCGACCAACTAGAGAAGCCAATCCAAAACCTGGCAACTGCGTACCAAAAACAGCTGACCATCATAAATCCCGCAGGTAAGCTCTCCGGGAGTGGCTCCATGAGCATTTCCACTGCTCTTGGTTTTCAATGATTCCAAGCTCAGTACTCGAGCTCCCCATAACATTCGTGATAACTTTGCCTCAGTATCTGTACCAGAGGAAGAGACTGCCCTGCACGAGCGAAATTCGATGAGGGTCCATCGAGTTCGTTGGGAATCCGGGGTCGACCCCATTGCACAAGTTTTACAGCTCTTCCATCTTCTTCAGGTGGATTGGACACTTTGGAACTCACGTTTGAGAACACCACCGTGCAATTGTGTGAGGTAAAGATGAGAGTCTTGAGGTCAATCAACAGGAGCTTTTGAGGATCCGTTCCTCCGACACGGCCTCTCTCTTGCGTGGGAATTGAGAGGCTTGCTCAGACGTTACTTCTTCATTCGAGATCATTCGATATTGCTTGATATCGTTCTCTAGGTGGCGCAGATGCAGAAGAAGAAGAACCTCATAGTTCTGCAGTTTGCCGCTTTCCCTGAAGCAATCAAGCCTGCCATCAAAGCCATCCAAAGCTCCGGTATGCCCATGAGCATACAGCAGGAAGGGAACACAGTATATCTCCATTTATCAAGGTAAGTCATAAACATCTCCAGTATTTGTTCCCCCGGAGTATGAGCGATCACCGCCTTCGACGCGACGAGTCCGAGATGTATTCATCGAAATTCCGTCACCAGCATGAGCCGAGATCAGCGAGAAGAGATGGCGAAAAGCGCTAAAGATCTTTTCCACAAGTGCAAAGACGCGCTATTGAAGGTGAGGAAAGTACCCCCGGTCCCCGACTGCATGTTTTCTTCGGCCCTAGATCACTGCGATGCGATCCCGCTCAGATGACGTGTTCAATTCGAGCTCCCCACCAGGGGAGCAACGGGAAAATTTCTGTTTTGTACAAATCCTACTCATGGTTCTAGTTGGAACGCAAGCACGCCAAAGACATACAGGCCCAAAAGCAGCAACTATCGAGCGATCTGTGCTTCAGTGCTACGCAGCAGGTCGGTATCCCCCGTTGAACTGCGAGGATCAAAGTTCCGGCTTCATCCTCCTTAGGCAACCTATCTTGATTTCAACCTGATTTTTGCTGGATCGTTGCCAGAGGGGAAGAAACCTCGAGCTGGGCGAGGATGTGCAGGTTTGATATACGCCTTCAGGCCCAGTTTAGAGCTTTCCGACATCTTACAGGTAAAATTTGAAGTTGAACAGACCGTCGTGAGGGCAGAGGGTATGATGAAGGCCAAGCAGAAAGAGCTGCTCGCCGAAAAAGAGTGAACGAATGTGACCGGTTCTGACTTCGAGTGCCCCTCAGCTTGGAGAGAATATCGTCGCGATGCCTTTGCGATCTTCTCGTCATCTCAACAGGCTCTCGGACAGAGTCTCCCAATCAAGCATAGCTGAATGTATTTGTAATAAACGTAAAACTATCACAGCCGACTGCATGGCTCACTGTTCCATCGCCTGTCCCTTTTTGGGTTTCCCCAGTCCTAGCTGAACTTCATACACAAGAAGAGTACAGTACGTTTCCAGGCAAGATAAAGGCTATTCGAAAATATATCGCCCCCGGGTGGATTCGAACCACCAACCTTTCGGTTAACAGCCGAACGCGCTAGCCGATTGCGCCACGGAGGCCGTGCCCGACGCCGACATCGACGGAATTGTCGGCCTGCGAGTGCCCATCTGGCTCCCCGACACAAGTCTGCCTAGTGATGGTCTCAATGTCTACTACTCCTTCGTCCAAAATCTCATGCGTTTCCTGACTAGATTCGTTGGCACCTTAGTTCCTAAAATTGAGGACTCTCCTCATCTCATTCAATCATAATCAGGCGCTCGATCGCCCTAGACTCGTGCGCACAAAGAAAGCGCATGATAACTTCCGTTGTGGAGAACCCACATTCAACGGGTCTCGCGTGAGAAAAATCTCGCATAAGATGTTTCTTCTATACTCATCGACGATGAGTATAGTAGGAACATCGTACATGTGGACTCAAAAAAGGAATCGGAAAGAAATTATCAACATTGCTCTGTTGAACACTGGGAACACGGAGTGACTTCTAGAGTAACTAATTCCGAAAAACTCACTTCCCATGGGCGGTTTTCAATGACAATTGTGGCAATCATGCTTCCGAATACGTCCTCGACCCCAGCAGCTGCTTACTCCCTGAGTGATGGAAATATTTTCTGAGGCTCACCGGAGATGAGGCCTCAAGAACTCGAACACTGATTTCGATTAGCCTACGACAGGGTTCGTTACAGAGTTCATCGAGCGTAAGACATCGCAGAGGAGTCATATCGAAAGTTCAGGTGGGCAACCATACGTGAACGCATTTGGGCTTTTCAAAAGTCGGATTCAGTCATCTCAGAGTCGGTGCTCGCGAACGGGGAAGGAGATTTCGCATGTCAATCCGTTCCCGTTGTCTCGAAGCCGTAACGCGCGAGGCTCCTCATCGAGACTCGACTGCGCCGTCGAAGCGTGATGAGGTGCATGACCTAAAACTGAAAGCTTCGTTGTTCGTTGCCTATCGAGTTCGTGAGTATAAAGTCAGGGTGGCACTCAGGGCCGGATTTACCATTAGGCAGTTTAGGCTAGAGCCTAGGGCGGCACATTGACAGAGGCGGCAAATCTGACTCCAGATGAAGAGATGATAAAAATATTTCGTAATATGAAATTCAGACGCAAAGTGCGAATCAAGCAGCGCCCAATGGAGCCTCAAGAAAATCTGAACGCCCAAATTTCATAAGATGATGAGATCATTGATTCTGGACCTGCTACGTGGGGCGGCAGTTTTTCCTCAGACATGGGGCGGCAAATTTCCCGCAGCCCAGGGGCGGCGATTTCTTAAATCCGGCCCTGGTGGCACTAGTGAGGGCTTGAAGAGCGGGTCCGCACGTTCGACCCATTGGGACACGCTTGGAAAACGTCGAAGGATTCCAAAATATTCCTTCAGAACTCTCATGTTGCCTCTTCGAATTCCCTTTTGGAGCAAAAAGTAGCGATACGCGGGATATCGGGATAGAGCAGCCCCAAACCGGCCCTCGCTGGCACCCAGGACTGCGGATCGCGTATGATACAAGGGTGATTTCTGATCAGAACGAGATCATGGATGGCTTGAGAGGACGTGATTCTTTCTTAGTCTGTCGATGCGAAGTTCCACACCACGAATTCCCGGCAGTGGTTCCAGGCTGCTTGGGGGCCGAGCTTGCGCGAGCCAGAGATCATCATCATCATCTCCGGAGCCGCCATTTCTTCCATGTCAGTCGACATTCTTTATTCTTATCGCAAATAGGCTCCTCGAGGACGGGACTTCCTATCACTCAGCAGTTCCGCCATCACATCGGAGAGCTATGCTGAGCATAACTTACCGAGTTCCTGAGTTCTCAGGCTGAAAATTGGGCTGCTAGCTCTGCCAGGTCTGTTTGTTGTTCTCTCTCTTCCCCCATAACACCAACTCGCACTCTCTCAGCCACACAGACGAACAACAAGACTCATATTGATATTTTCTCAGAACGGCTTGAATTTGGAGACTTGCCCGTGCCATCGTTGCGCATAACGATTCGGAAAGTCGCCTCAAAACTCTGTTGCAAAAGCCGGGAGTTCAGTCGGCCTGCTTTGGTGGAGAGCTCGATCCAGAGAGACTTTCTGCACCAATCTACGCCTGGAATGGTGCTGTAGGGTGTCTACGGTGAGTGATTAACTCTGGATCATGACTAGACCGGGACTTCATCGGGTATGGTCACGACTGCAACCAGGATACTTCGTGCCAGACGGTTTCAGTTTTCGCCCACTTTTGAGGCCAAACCTCACTCTAATCGTCTGAGTCTCGAGGAATAATTACGCTATGATATAACCCTTCCGTTGGGCCAGAAAAAAAGCTCAAACCAGCACCTCCAATTCAAGCCCGTCTTCCTCGTGCTGATCCTCGATTCTATCGATTTCCAGGGTTCCGCGAGCTTGAATAGTGCTGAAGCAACGTCGACATCGGATAAAGCTTTCTTGTTCGGTTGGACGAGCCTCCGAGTACACCCGCAAACATGATAAAGCTTTATCAAGCGAAGAACACCTCTAAAGATGAGTCGAACAAGAAAACATGTGCTGCACAGCTGAGAATCAACAAAGATGTGAATGAGCTAGAACTCCCCCAGGCTGTGAGATCGAGTTTATGGGTAAGCTAAGATTCAACTTCATCAAGTGCGTTCCCCACCAATATCTCTCGACTGACATTAGGTCGGACTCATTCCGCCAGCTGCTAACTCGTTCTCATCCCGAGCTTCGGCAAAGATGCGTGCTACCGTATAACATCATGTGTCGCATTCCAGATAAAAACGATTTCCTCAACTTCCGCATATCGATCGCTCCGGATCAGGGCTTTTACAAGGTAGGTTGCTCTACAGAGTAGGTCCATCGGTTTTGGCGGAATTCTTCCTCTGAATCTCCCCGTGGTTCTCCATGGCTGCTCAATTAAGCAAATATTTCCTCGATTTCAGGGCGGGAAGTTTTGGTTCACCTTCAAAGTTCCATCGAACTACCCACATGAACCCCCAAAAGTTCATTGTGAAACCAAGGTGAGTTAGATACGAGGTCATATCGGTGTACGTGAGAATATGCATCCTCGAATCTCGATCTCGTTTCATGAGAGCAGGTTCGACTCTCATCGACGGGGTCATCGGTCGAGATGTTGTAGAGGGTCCCGTTTGAGGGGTCCCGGCCCTGACCCTTCCCGGCAGCTGTTTGCGCTGGCGGCCAGCATGGGAATCCAGCCGCAAACAGAGCAGCCACAAGGGCCAAGATCATCGGGGTCCTGATCTATTCATGCGCGGGCGCATTCTCCTGCAGTATCCACATGACCCCTCCATGTTTCGTATGGCCACGCCTGTCTTGATCTGATGGCCGAGTTGACGGGCACGAAATAATCCGTTATTTTCCTCAGGTATACCACCCAAACATCGATACAGCCGGGAACATCTGTTTGAACATACTTCGTGAAGGTGAGTCACCGGATGGAATGTGGATTCGGAAGTCCGACCAATGAACTTTCATTTCACGGTTCTCGAGAACACCCCATAACTGTCTCTTGATTACAGATTGGAAGCCCGTGTTGACCATACAGTCAGTGGTACACGGTCTGCTCTTCCTTCTACTCGATCCCAATCCTGACGATCCACTCAACAAAGAGGCCGCACAGGTTTTGCAGACAAATAGGTAAATATTTTCAACCTCCGACGCAAAGGTCCGGGTCGGAACCCAGGATCACGCGGGAATCCACTAGCCTGGTAGAACAAAACATTCTTCGTGACTAACTCGCGTTACTTCTACAGGAAAGTTTTCGAACAGAACGTCCGTCGCACCATGAGTGGATCCTCTTCTATGTATAAATGAGATGAGATGCGTGGTAAGGCGAAGCCTGCGGTTGATGGCATGCCGATGATGCAAGCACCGTACTAGAACATGAACGTATATAGTTCATATGGGGTCGAATAAACGTGGGGGATGAAATACCTAGTGTGTTCTCCTTCCGTCAGCCTTCATGGACGGGCCACGTTGCTCGAGAGAAAAGCTCGCAAGTTGAGATGGCTCTATTGATTAGCACACGGAATATCGAATCGATTTCTTGAGCGCCGAGATTCCTGAGAGAATTTAGGTGGAAAAATACCGTGTGTGGCTTTGTGCCGATGGAGCCCTCATGCATAATCTGTGACGCATCTTGGTGTCGATGATTGGAAATCCTTATAGTAGTCCACCCGCGCCGGAGCATTTTCGGAAATTCGATTGAGCGCACGTCATCAGCTGATTCTGTTCGTATTAGTCCTCCCATCTCGGAACCAAAGCTGACCAAATCTAGGCAATCACACTTTGAATATCTAATTTGTGAAAGCCTAGGAAATCATTGAGCCAACATTCAAGACCGTCTATTGGGATGCTGTGTCTAGGTATGTGCCTCTCGGCTTCTCAGACAGGATTTTCCCCAGCGAACGGCTGGCCGTTTTTAGCGCTGAGAGGACACCGTCGTAGTGTAGAAAGGTTTTTGCCCTGATTCAGCTGTTCATCTAATTGTAAGACAATGGCTGGTTACAGCTCCTCCAAGGAACAGACCTCTTACAAAGTGAGAGAGGAATTTATTTCGGACCGAGTCGGAGTATTTTGCGAGGAGAATTCAAATCCACGTTGGGACCCGAGCGGCTGAGATCCGATTCCAAGGTCCTCGTGACCAACACAAATGCTCAACTAGTGAAAAAGCATGATTTCGATTTAACAAGAGCGAGTTTGATAAATTCATGTCGAGATTCAGGATAAATTCTTGAACTGCTTCGATCGGCAACGAGTCACGATTCGTCAAGCGACAGCATTCGCCTTCGCCTGTACGAGTTAACCCTGACTACGATCTTTCGACGGCACGCTGCACGAGAAGCTGTCGACAAGTGGCTTTGATTCGACTCGAATCCACAAAGTCGACGCTGATTAAACGCTCGCAAAAGCCCGAGCCAGCGAGCTCGTACATTCCAAAACGAGAGCATCTGGAAACAGGTGTTTGCTGTCGATTGAACTCGTAATGCAACGCCAGCTAAAGGAGGAGCGTCCATATGCTCACCCTTAGGCGAGAAGTTCAGATGCAAAGCGTGCGAAGGAGCCGTCGTCTCATGGTCCTCTTGAACTGGTCTGTGACCTGGGACTCTGTCATATTCAGTTGTCAATACAAGCCTCGCTATATATATGATGCGCAGAGATCATTGTTACACATCCAGACGAACAACTCGGACTATGAACTCGTGCCTCTGTGCTTGTGTTGTGCTACTGCTGTTAGCCTTACAGATTCAAGATGCACAGTGTGAGCAACTAGCTACTTTATTCTTTGAATTTCTCGATCTTCGTGCAGTCTCGTAGTTTCAATCCAAGCTCAGAGCTATTAGGCTTGCTACCTGGTTGTGATTTTCAACCTCGATCCCCTCGGGTTTGATTCAAATCATTGACATTGTATCTTCGATCAACAAACCCGGGTCGACGCTCGAACCTCCCCCTTCCCTAGTCCCTTGTCTGGCGCTCCCTGGGGAGCTGCTCCCCAATCATGAGGCACCCATGCAATGACATCCACCATTCCAGCCCATCACTGTCCGCCTGTAGGACACTGTCCGTGCAGAACAGGAATCGATCGATACGGCTGCCGTCTCTGTCTCTGTGAGTGAATGCCTCAGGCCGCAGGAGAAGTGAATGGAACAAAGAATCCCAGGCGCGGGCTGCGCTCTCGTTCGAGTCTGATGCTCTAATCCTGAGGCCTTCCAGGTTACCCGTGTAATCTCTGCTGCCCGGGAGCAAGATTTTCTGACATGGTTTACTGGTCCGTCATAGGAGCATGGTGTCCTAGGAGCTGCTATTATGAGCGACCCGAATACTGATCGATGGCCATATGAACTACTGCCCAGTGGGATACAACCTCTATGACTTTTTCTTCAAACGATAGAATTCAAAATATGGGTGACTGAAACAAGAGATTGCTCGGGTGAAATCCAGAGAAATAAAATGAGGAAGCCAATGTCGCACTCGGAACTTACTCTCTGCTCATCTCCTGATACTGAAAAGCCGAACGTCTGGAGTCGAAGTTCTTTGGTTCCCAAAGGCTGACTCGTAAGTGAGGTCAGGTTCTGGGCGAGCGCAGCTCTGAGTCGATTTTCGCTCTAATTCGCATTTCACTTGTTTCGCTCTGGGGAGCCCGTCTCGGTCAAAACTCTGGAAATGGATTACAGACTTTAGTTTCTGCTTCTTATATAAATAAGATCTCCATCTCCTTCTGAATCCCTCGTCTCGAATAATTAAGACGACAATTAGCAAAGGCAACGAGGCTTGGCAAGGAACGAGACATGGGTACTATCACTCGTGATCGAAGTCAAACTTTCGCAGTTCGATGCCTTGTCCATTCTGAACTCAGAACGTCGGATTAAGGGAACAGCATAATAGTTGATCACAATCTTAGTGGGACAAAAAAGAATCTGTTGAGAGGTCGGGTTTCCACCGTAACTGAGGATTCAACTAACCGCAGTTGACACAACGATATGATCAGAGCCCCTCTTCACGTATTTTGGTCCACCGAAACTTCTTGTTGGACCACAATAGAGCATACTCCGGTTGCAAGTTCTCGCGCACACACGGACGCTCGAAGACTCGCCGCATAAGTCGGGATGACTCCTCCTTGGGTGAACCTGACGCTCAGGATGTGCTTCCAGCCGGTGAGGGATGTTTTAGTGTTCTGAAAGCAGAAATTCCAGACTATTCGAACGGAATCTAAATCTATGGCTTCCTTGTGGCCCTCTTCAATTGGAAATGTAGACCGCTGGATACGCAGCCGACGTAGGAGATGGTCTAACACCAGTCGGACTCATAGGCTCTCCTTTCACAAACGTCACAGCATCCATGGGGCTACGCTGGGAACGGATCGTGATTCCCGATCCCGACTGGGGTGAATGCTTCCCGAATAGAACGTGCATCGGCTGTCTCCGTTACCTGGCCTCAGGAGTGAGTTTTGATGATAGTTTGACCTCAATCTCGATAACCCGATCCTGTCGTCCCTAACTTGCCCGTCCTCCCTATTCCATCGAACAAGCCGCTTCGCGGATGACATGGGTCATCGGTTATTCTTCACTGCTTATATTGATAAACGTCGGCACTCAATGAATCTTCCTTCATTTTAAGGAAGCAGATATATCCCTTGGACCGTACATCTTGTCTCCAGTGATGGAAATGTCAGTGAAAACCCGATGGCCGCTATTGTTGCAAGACTTTGTGATAATTCACGGCATGACAAATCAGTTCCAATCTGCTGGCGCTTTCACGATACTCAGCATGTTTTCGCCTCTGGTAAGCAACGATTCCATGTCGACGTTGATCATTGCGGAGCTCCGTGTCCAATAGGCCTCGTTCATTGTGCCTCGCAGGTTTGGAGCTTGATGCTGTCGTGTATGATGTTTCTTCCCGTTCTGGCCTGGTGCATGGCGCGCTTCGGCGACGCTGATCGGAATATTTCATTAGGAGAACATTGGCTGACTTTCCTCGAGCAGCTCCTACTAGAAGGTGAGGAATATCCTAGAAACGCGACTCGAGACGCTCGACTCGAGACTCGACGAGACTCAGGGGTTCAAGGTGAAGTCGGTCTACAATGACGCTTTCAGCAAGACTGATCGGTCTGATTTTGAGGTGCTCTAAATCACTTACAGCGCCCGCGGTGCGGTACAAGTCGAGCTCGCTCCGGGTGCTCTTCAGCGGCTGGATGCTTTCAGCCCTAGTCTTCAGTATGCTCGCGAGCGCGGTTCTCAAGTCCTTGATGTCTGTGGCTGCTCCGACCCCACGTCTGGAACAGGCCGCCGATATTCTCCAACGGAAGCCGGAAGACTTGACCGTCGCCATCTTAGCCGGTGGAGGAATTCTCGAGATCTTGGAGGGAAGCGTTTTCCAACGTTCGGTGTCGATGGACACGTTCCTCGAGGTTGTCGTTCGAAATAGAAATTCAATTTCAGCTTAGGCAAGTCTCCGGTCTCATGATTGTGCCTCCTGTTTCTTACAGAAGGCTTATTTCAAACCACTGAACGATCTGGGGAAGTTTCTCGTTCGCAGCAACGGCCTGTTGTCCGATGCAAGTTTATATAGCAGCCGAACGATGCTGAAACGACTAGAGTCAGGAGATTGCTCTACATTCTTCCATGCGAGATGATTGGTTCCTTTCTGTACTACTCGATCGAGGCTGTTGAAGACATGGAAGGATACGTATACTGCAGCGAAGGACCCCTCCTGAACTTCCACCTCGGCTGGGTTTCCTCGAGAATCAGTGATCAACTCCACGATCTCGTCTACAGAGAAATGGAGAGGAGGTGAGTTTAACTTCGTCGGTTGATTCATTGATCTCTTCTATAGATGCAGTGCTCCGGGGATTGCTGACGAGGCATGGAGAAGTTTAAGATTCAAGTACGAAAGCTTGAGAGGTTCTTTGAGTTCCAGGTATCGCTGGATGGCGGAGTCGCCCACTCGATACTTGCGGCATTACGAGGTGGAGCACCCGAAACTTAGCGAAAGGATTCTCAATCGCCAAGAGAAGAACTCACAGCAGTCGATTCCTCAACCTCTTGGACAGGACGAAATCGCGGGCACGCTGTTGCTTTTCGCAATCGTTTCAAGCTTCTCGGTTTTGGTTTTCTTCATCGAGGTCACGCTGGCGGCGAGGAAACGTCGCCGTCGCAGTCCTGCGTCTTGGAAGCTTCAGTAGATCCTCTGACCACGAGAATTAGAAGAAAGCTCCGAGGAAAGATGAATCGGGAATGTTCACGGACACTGCTAGCTTGATGATTGATTCGCATGCGAAATTCGATGATATGTTCTGAAAGTTACTGCGGATCGAAATGGCGGATGCACACGCAAGCGAATAACCATGTAGAGATCAGTCACAGATTAAGAATCATCGTCCGCTTGGTAAATCATAATTCGGATCTTTTTGTATGATTCCTCGCGCGTATTCGCGACGAAACCGCGAGCCTCCATAGGAGCAATATCATCTTCAAGGACGCATCGCGGAGTTTCGAGAAACGCAATACGCTTTCGACACAGCACACTAAGATTGTGACGACGAACCCCACGAGGAACATCGGTTGGATCTTGCGGAAGCTCTCCAGTAGCAATCCAGCAGTGGTTGCACATCAAGCAATATCGGAGGACCACCAGGCCACCCGATAGCTGAAATTGCAGAGAATTGCATCATGTACTCGACTATTTCAACTATGGACCTGATCTCGGACAGTGACCTGATCCCTGACCCAGAGTCTTTCGCTTCAACCCTCATTTACGCCGCATGTGACATGATTAGGTAGTCAACAATAGGAATAGCGGGTATCTCTTGATTCCAGAGTTTACCCAGCGATGCAAGCCTCCGCGATGTCAGCTGTAATTTCGTCCAGTGGCACTTGGAGAAACAGTTGAGTTTGCGGGACTCATGGGTAATCGCTCGTATGATTCCGACAAGATGAATGAGCAGTTCCTTCTCCAATCAGTCATGGATACTTTCAGTGATTCCAGATGAAGAGCTGTACTTTGAAGATTTCTTCAAAAGAGACCCGCTTGGCATTCCGAGAGGAAATGCCAGTCACGCTCCTCAGCATTGAATGATCCTCGCGTTGAATGCGGATGATGTTTCTACCGTTAGGATGTTGTCATGAGCCGAAATTGCCTCGATAGTTCCTCCAGGCGGGAAAAACGTGCCCAAAAACGTGAGAGAGTCAATCCAGAACTCTACACGATGGAAGAACCGGCCGCGGAAAAGAGATAGAATTTGTGGTACGTTACTCATTTCCCACTTTTGACCAGCCAGATCGATGACCTCTCGGCGCTGCACACGGTCAAGATCGTTCTTTGGGGAAACGCAAACGAAACGCTGGACTTTCCGAGCAATTCAGAAATGCGCTTCGGGTTCTCGGGAGATGAATAACGATTCTGGGTGCATGAGATGTCAATCGTGAATCGATCATGAGTTGCGAGAACGTCTCGAAACTGACAAATTCATTCTGTTTGTTCGACGATGGAGCAGAGCTCCCAGGTTCAGGTTCTGTGGCATTGAACCTGCGACGATGTCTGGATGCGGAGCATCCAACGGATGAAAAGGGACTGCAGATCGGCGTGGAACACTGGGAGCATTTATTGTCGGCAGCCTCTACAGTGCTCTTTTTGCGCGCACTACTTGTAGCGTCGTACCAATAACAGAAACTTCAATATGTCTTTGGACAACTCCGGATGAAAACCCCGGATCCCAATTCTTTGCGGGTGCTCGACGACGTAAATTTCGAATAGATGGGATCCGTCGGTTGAGCGGTTCCTATGTTTCTAGCGAGGATGCGCAGAAAATAAGGCGCACGTCAATCGGTTCCATGTAAAATCCATGTCGGAAAACGAGCAATTTTCACTGGATTCCGAACCCAACAGATGCATCTGGTCACTCAGGTCGTCGTGCAGCGAACAGACGAAGTACCCTCCGATGACGATGTACGGTATTCGTTTGCACGTTGGTTCCCATGGAGAACATCCGCAACGATCTTGAACAGTTCGGAGCAATGGTATGCGGAAACCCAACGAGTTCAACACGTAACGCTCGCGCTGGTGATGACCCATACCGCTTTGCCACTCCAAGCCGATCTCCTTTGGCCCAAGATCGGAGTCCCTGGGAAATCCAGATTAACTTCAGAGACTCAATGAGGATTCTCTGGTTGGAAGAAACAATGAGCTGGGACTGTTTAGAGGTATGGAATCGATGTCGCTGGACCTCGGTTGAGTGGAAACATGCAGCCTCGAGCTAGAAAGGATGACACACTTCGAAGGGGCGAAAGCAACGAAAAGTCGCGGAGGAATTCCCTCCGCTGCTATTTATTGAAAAACAGCGCGGCTGCGCACTACTCATACGATGTGTTCCCCGCATTCAAGCCCTACCGTATACTCCCAATATTATCTCTTCACCGACTTCATATTCTCAACAGGGACACAACAGCCAGAGCGTCCAGATCGGTTTTCGGAAATCCCGGGAAATGCCGCGCTCGGAAGCGTTTGCGACCCGAGCGACAACCGAAATGGGCGAAATGGGGAATCTCTCTACGCATGGTATTCGGCGGGGGCGATTTAGGACCCACAGCCATTTGCAGCCATCGTCGGCAGTCGAGCCCGCCGAGGAAATCTCCGAAAAGAGCTTTGGTCATCGATCACGGCAGTTTGCCGTGGCTTTGACGATTGTGGGGCATTAGGAGGAGCTAGGTGACTCTTCAACTCCAGGTGACCCGGTTGGACGACTCAATCTCTGAACGTTATACTGAATCCCAACGGTCAAGTCAATACAAAGTCCGAAATCCATGAGCCTCGTTCCGGCTAGATGCACTTACGGTTCAAGTAGCCATTGTCCTTGGGATCTAGGATATGCGTGGAGCGATGCCGGTCTGGTATGATTGAACACGCAATTCGATGACCTCATCACGTCCTTGATAATTAATCTGAGTCCCATATTCTACGAGCTCGACGCGGAATGTCGCTGGGGAGGTGATGCAATGAGAAATGATGAATCGAGAATATGCACGGACACTGGTGGCTTGATGATGGCGCCGCTTTCAAGATTCGATGATATGTACTGAAAGTTACTGAGGATCACCATAGAGATATCCCGAGAATAGTCAGAGATTGAGAATAATCATGCGCTTAGCTAATCATATTCCGCGACTCCTTTTATGATTCCCTTGCGCGTATTCGCGATGAAACCACGAGCCTCCACAGGAGCAATATCATCTTCAAGGACGCATCGCGGAGCTTCGAGAAGCGCAATACGCTTTCGACACAGCACACCAAGATTGTGACGACGAACCCCACGAGGAACATCGGTTGGATCTTGCGGAAGCTCTCCATATCAAACCAATCGCAAGTCGTGCTGAAGCTGATGAATGTTTTTCTTGTCGATGGGTCTAATGTTTTCGCGAGAAGTTTATCACCGGGATTGTCAGACAACCTTCCGGAGTTCACACTTTTCACGCGCAAGCGATCGTACAAAACGAGTCCAGTCTGAAAGAGACGGTCTATCTTCGAGCTCACCCTCGTCAAAACCAGTAACAGCTGTCCCCGGAACTGAATCCCTCGGAGGAAACCAAACTCCCACTTTTTCTGCATGCAAAATGAGACCCTCTCCTTATTCTTCAGTTCCAAGTCCTTAACGCTATCGTCGAAGATTCGTTGCAACGGCCTTTCCGCTGTGCTACGTTGTCTCTCATCAAGGTCACAGAGGCAGACTCCTACCTCCAACATTACGGGCACGAATAAGTGAGATGAGCAAGCAGGCCTGAGCCGACAGTTCGTTACTTCCTTACAAACGCCCGGTTCTCTCGGATCGAGAAAGTATGCCATGACATAGTTCGCGTAAATTATGCCTACGAGAAAACACAGCAACGAAATGGCACTGGCGACCATGACATGAGAGTATCGCCTAACAACGATTCTCAGTTCTACCGCTGAGATGAGACTCATTAGTATCACTACCAGTGTGTTCCAAAAACCCTTAAGTTGAAGCCATGAAATGAGTTTCACGATCGAAACAATGGCAAAGAGCAACAAGATCCAGACCTCTGATTTGAAAGGCTTGATCAAAGCGGAGATGTCGGTATAGCGGCGACGGATATACGAGAAACACTCGGCAATTTCCGCCCGAAACACGGAATATCGACTTAGGGAATGATGCTGATAACTTCCTTGCAATACGGTGTTGAGGTTGAAATCAGCCTTGATGACGGTCGAGTTGCAAGTCACCTGGCTGTAGAGATGCATTTCGAAGTACTTGATGACCACAACCCGTTTGAAAGCGATCAAATCAATCGAGCACGAGTCCTCGGTCAGCGCACAAGACTCCATCGAAGTGTCTTCCGTCCGAAAAACCAGGTGATCGAAAGTCTGAAGACATGCGAACTTCCGAGAGTTGTCTTGATGCCAAAACAGTGTACTCACAAAAAGTATCCTTTTTGTCTCGGAGTTCCGTCCCAGCGCGATATGCAGTAGGCAGTTGTGCCGAAAGTTCTGGAATGGATCCGGAGTTGTTCGTCGATGCGCTGTCTCAAAAACGGACATCGCGGAGACGACAATCACTTTCAAGTTGTGAGACAGGACTTCGAGATAGAGCGATCTTG
>JARNKU010000269.1:0-63991 GCA_031001835.1 Lepidoglyphus destructor | reverse complement strand
AACGTATCCGAAGGCTGGAATGTGGAATTTTGGGCTGGAACATCGAGAGTTTGGAAACACTGAAAACACGGCCGTTTTCCTGCACCACTACACACACTCTGTTTTTATTGTTCTTCTCTTCGTATGGCGGCGCTGCATGCGCGTGAGAAGGGAAGCTCTGCATGCATATAATCTTTGACGGATGATAATTGACAGTCCCCCCGTGAAACCGGAAGGGTTTCGCAACCATGCGGACTTCGAAGCATTTTAAATTATTTTACAAGCGATGATAGGATCACAAAATTTTTCTATGAACATCGTCACAAAGGTTAATATACAGGTTGCTTTCTCTTTTTCAATTCTCTAAGTCGTTGCTGGAAACATCGGACTGAGACATCGTGGGCGGTAACGCATCCTCTTGATTGACTTCGAGCGGCACCAACAATTGCGCCGCGCGCCTGGAGACCGAACCATTTCCAAAGCGAACCGTGTATGTTCTCACCACGCCGTCCCGTCCAGGATGAGCGTCGAGCACGCGAACCAACGACCATCTGACTCTCGGCGCATTATCTTCCTTGACCAGGCAAACGTCGTTGATCTTGATTGGTTCCGCCAGACGGCCTCGCGTTGAATTTGCTGAACGAAGCATGAGAACATATTCTCGGTACCACCTCACAGACAGACTACGGAAGTATGATGTTCGCCCTGTCCGGGAACTCCGCAACTCATCGCCGGTTACGGCTCCGTTTGGTCCAAGCCTGTCAAGTGGCGTCACGGCGGCAAGTGGCGCTGCCGCCGGACCGCCCCTCAGGAACTGAGCGGGTGTCAAAGCTGTGGGCTCGTTGATCTCGGACGACACATGCGTTATTGGACGATCATTAATGACAGAGGCCAACTCTGATACGATGGTTCGGAACTCCTCGAACGATATGTAGCTGCAACCGAGCGTTTTGTAGAGCGCACGCTTGAACGTGCCGACAAGCCGCTCATACATTCCACCGCGCCAACTTGCTCGCGGACAGGTAAAATCCCATTCTATGCGTCGCGCCGCCAATATCTCTCGAACACTGGGATCATTACGAGTGTTGAAAACCGCCTTGAGGTCGGTAGAAGCTCGCACGAAGGACTTCGCGTTGTCGGTGATGAGTCCCTGACAGGAGGGATAGACGCTGAGAAACCGACGTAGCGCGAGGTGCGTCTGGATGGTCGACATGGCCGGGACAACTTCCAAATGGACTGCTCGCGTCGCCGCGCACACGAAAATCGCGACATACATCTTCCGCCTGCCCTCCTCTGCGCGAGCGAAGAAAGGACCGCAAAAATCGAGACCAGTCGTTGCGAAAGGCGCGATGAGTACCGCTCGCTCCTCCGGAAGCGGCGCTTCGATCTGCTGGGCCGTGGATCCCTGTCTGCGTCGACAAACGACACATCTGTTCAGGAGATTTCGAACAACCTGACGGCCCCGGGTGATCCAGAAACGACGGCGAACCTGTGCGAGAACTGTGGATACGCCGAAGTGCGCATTCGCTCTGTGCAAATCTAGAATGAGCAGCGTGGCCAATCGTGACTCACCGGGTATGATGATTGGATTCTTTTCATCATAGGTGAAGATGGGGCTCTTCGTAAGTCTCGCTCTTGCTCTGAGAAGTCCATCATCGTCGATGAACAACGCGAACGGAGCCAGCTTCGATGAGGAGGGCACGCGATCCCTCGCAACGGTGCAGTCGATCTCCCTTTCGAAGTATTGTTCTTGCGTCCATTTTATCAGACGGATTTCGGCTCTGCGCTTCAGGATAAGTGGACGGGAGGGTGGCAGCCTTCTGGCGCGCTCGATGAATCGATCGACATAGACGATAACGCGCAAAGCCTGACCGTAAGTGCTGTAACGTGCGAGGTCGACCAGCGATGGCGTCTCCACGATTGTTGCCACCGTCAGCCGGGCCTCCGACTCGACACACCGGAGCACCTCCTCCTGGTATCTGGGCCGCGATATTGGCTGTCTTCCACGAGGCTCTCGCAACCAGGCGGGACCTTCCCACCAGCCACTGTTGGACACGAGCGCGTTGGCAGCTATCCCTCTCGTCGCGAGATCGGCGATGTTGCTCTCACCGGGCAGGAAATACCAATCCTGCGGGTCGGAACCGGCCTGGATCTCACGTACCCGGTTCGCAACAAACGTCTTCCACTTTCCGGGAATTGTAGACGTTGCCCAGTAGTACGTAACCATGGAATCCGTGTAGAACGAGACTCCAGCGAATTCAATGTTCAGGCGTTGAGTCAGGAAATTCTTGAGCCTTACTGAAGTCAACGCAGCCATCAGCTCCAATCTGGGAAGGGATTGCTGATCTCTTGGAGCCAGCTTGCACTTGCACATAACGAGCGCGAATCTTGATGGCCTGTCCGGGTAACAGTACTCGACGTAGGCTGCACTTGCGAACGCGATTGGAGATGCGTCGCCCATGAGATGTAACCTGTACTCCGAAGGGGGCTCTTGACGACTTGCGTAGTGACGTGGAACTCGAAATTTGTCGAACGCCTCCATTTCGGTCACCCAATGATCGATCTCGGACTGCATCTCGGGACATATGACTTGGTCCCATGCCAGATCGGCCGACCACAGTCTCTGAATGAATCTTCTGCCTCTCAACGTGAAAGGTGATAGGAGACCCAACGGATCGTACACAGAAGCCACCAAACTCAATACCAAGCGTTTGGTGTACCTCCCTGGACCCTGGCTCGCTCACCGACCTCGGTGAGATCGAACCTCAGAGTGTCTGCAGCCGGAGACCATGATATTCCGAGGACCTTGAAGACGCTACTCGTAGCTCCACGCATGGCCGTCGCCTCGGCCTGCTCAGTCGACAGATGATTCGACACCCTCTCAGAGTTCGTCTTCCATTTGGCCAGCTCCATTCCAGCACTCCTCAGCACACCCCGAAGACGATCCACAAACTCGATGGCACTGTCTTCCGTCGGGCAACTCTTGACGAAATCATCGGCATAAACACAGTTGGAAAAATCTTCGTCACCCTCGGAGAGCGACCGTCTGAAATGCTCACGAAGCGTAGCTGCGAGAATGAAACTGCTCGATGATGCACCCCAAGTGACTTTGGTCATCTGATAGCAGCGCGTTCGGTCTTCGCCCGGGGACCTCCAGACAAATCGGAAGTATGGGCTGTCGGCGGCATCTATCTTTATCATCATGTACGCCTTGGTGATATCTGCCGAAACGGCGACCGCGTGTAACCGAAAGTTCATCAGGAGTGTCACCAGATCCTGATTCAAGTTCGGTCCCGGCAAAAGATGATCGTTTAATGATGTACAGCCGCTCACCTTCGCCGAGCAATCAAATACGATCCGCCACTTCTCATTCCCTTCCGGCCCAGTCACGACTTCATGATGCGGCATGTAGTACGTGCCGTCGTTTTCTGAGGGACCTGGCGCCGAAAAATTCAGAACCTCCTCTGCATGGCCTTCACGGACGAATCCCAGGATCTCGCTGTCATAGCGAGCGTATTTCACCGGGTCCTTTCGCAGTCGGGCGATCTTTCGCTCAAGTCTGTTCAATGCTGCAACTTTGTTGTTCGGCAAGTTGACGATGGATGGCTTCTTTGGAAACGATACCGTGTATCTGTTGTCCGCGAATCGGATGCTCTGTTGCAACTGCTTCATGGCCGACTCTTGATCTGCCGACATTGCTGACTCTCCGTCATGTTCCGGAATCGACTCCATTCGCCACAGGGTTTCGAGCGCTTGCGCCGGCTTCGACAAGGTAGCCACGCAGCAAACGGTGTGGACCGTCATCCGGATGGGCCTTGCCAACTCGGCTGCGTCCCAGGACGTTGGACCACCAAATGACCATCCGAAAATCGTCTCATAGGCGAGGATGTTGTCTATGAGCCTGAGCGGAGCTTTCGGTAATTTGACCTTGTACAGCTGATCGATGCCGACTAGTATCTCTGGGGGAGGCGCCGGCTCACCATCCAAGAGCGTGAGATCGGCGATTCGCCTCTCCTTGCCAAACTGTCCCAAGGCGGCCCGAACACTCCCGGGACAACGGTTCATTGGACTCACTCCGAATTCATACTCGTAAGCCAGCAACTCGACGGCATTCGAGCCATCCGTGTCAGTCAGGCGGATGTTGTAGCGATCGGTAGTGATTTCGTGAACACTGGCGAAACCGTGCACGCGGAACTGTGCTCGCTGGATGGGACTGGCTCCACGGAGGAGCCGGCGAGCAGACGGCGAGATGAATGTCAAGGAGCTGCCGCCATCGAGCATGAGGCGAACAGGAATCTTCACGCCACCGTTGGTCATGAACGCAGAAACTGTCAGGATGAGTGCGTTTTCCACCATAGCCGCTCCTGCTGTAGCCTGAGTGAGAACTGTCGATCCAGTGGTAGCCGACGTCTCGTGATGCATTGCGGGGTAGTGCATGTAAGAGTTGCACTTGTCGCACGGGAAACGAGTTCCGCGGCACTCCGCAGCACGACCGTGCTCTGGTCTGAGGCAGGTTGCGCAACGTTTCTGCTGTGCCAGAATCTGACGTTTTTGCTCTAAACTCAGTTCTGCGGAACATCTTGACGCACCGTGTTCGGTGCTTTTGCAGAACAAGCACTGGCGAGGCGGAAATCTTCTTTGTTGTGGATCGTTCTGGCCGGCTCGCGGTCGTGGATCTCGACGATGGCCGGCTCCGGCAACGGTGAACTGCGAGATCTTCTTTCTTCCAAAGTTCCTCGACGCACCCTTATTCTTCTGGTCCTCACTATCTCGACCGGCGCCAGGATTCACTGCGGCCTCCAACAGCCTCGAGTCCTCGAGATCGTTCACTCGTTGCCTGAGAAAACCAACAAGAGCGCGAACTTCTTCCACTAACACCTGTTCTGTTTTGATCGCCTCAGCTGCTGTTGTTTCTGTTGTCTGTTGAGTGCGCGAGGCGTCTGCTTCCTCGGTGGCGTCGTCGCCGCCGTCGATCGTCCGCTCTCTTCCTTGATTGGCAGACGCATTTCGACCGAGAGCGAGGGAAGCGAGTCGATCTTCGAGTCGGCGACTGTCTTTGAAATCCTGCTGGATCTTGGCCGGCAACGCAACGAGGAGTGATGATTGGAGCAATGGCGCTATGGATGAGAGCGGATATCCAAGTCCCTCCAAGATCTGCATATTTCGCTGAACCGTAGTCAGAAGTTTTCGCAGGTTTACGGAGTCGTTCGGGTTTGTCACCCGCGGCCGGAGATCTCGCAACTCTGCGAGCACACGCTGGCGCTCCGTGTCCACCCGGGCGAAATTTGATTGTAGAATGGACCATGCAATTTCATAGTTCCCATCGGTCAGTTCCAGCGGCTCGATCAGCTCCTTCGGTTCCCCAAGTAGATATTTCCTCAGGACCATCAGGCGCTCTCGAGCCGTGACGGGCGGCTGACGTGCGATCCAGCACTCGAACTGTTCCCTGAATTGTCTGAACTTTAGCCGATCGCCGGCAAACTTCTCAGGCGCGAGATCCAACTCCCTGGCTGATCGGTAAACGGTGTGCGGGATGGCAGCGTTGGGACCGGCATCACTGTGGTTCTGTCCAAACGCCGGTGTCGATTGTTGGAAGACGTCATTGAACGTGACTCGGCGATTCGTCGGTGTCGCAGTGCAGGCTGAGTGAAACATCGCGGCACTCTCGTTTTGCCGATTTTGGGAACTTCGCCGAGCGATCTCTCTCCGGATGGGCGCTTCGAACAGCTCAATATCGTCCTGTTCTTTCTCGAACTCTTCATCGTCGCCCAAGTCCTCGTGGTTCAGTATTGCACGGTCATACTCGCGGATTTCAGAGAGGAGACGCTCAACGAGCGTCAGGCGTTCCGCTTCGGTCAGGCCCTCTGCGGGCTCGGGCCTGGCATGACGTTCATGCATGGGGGGCAAACCTAGCTCCGCGTTGGCTGTGTTTCGCCTACGCGTTCGGCTTCCCCGCAAGGATCTCAGGGTGTAGCGGCTTTCGTCTACGATGAGGCGCGACATGACCGGCTAGGCGAGGTCAAGTCGGATCAATTTTCTTCAGGAACACTAGCTGCTATCCTGGTCACGGCACCAAATGTGGATTTTGTCGGATCCAACGTATCCGAAGGCTGGAATGTGGAATTTTGGGCTGGAACATCGAGAGTTTGGAAACACTGAAAACACGGCCGTTTTCCTGCACCACTACACACACTCTGTTTTTATTGTTCTTTCTCTCTTCGTATGGCGGCGCTGCATGCGCGTGAGAAGGGAAGCTCTGCATGCATATAATCTTTGACGGATGATAATTGACACTCGTCGATTCCAGAAATAGCGAAATCAAGACTGGATGAAATTCAACGCCGCCGATCGCGCGATTTTCAAGTAGAGGCTTCTTTCGATGCGGCTGGCTCATTTACATGTAAACGACGTCAAATCTGTGGTAGGAAAGAGGAGAGTTCGGTTTGCGGCTCAGTTTCTAGCTCCGGGCCCCGGATATCGCCGCGGAAGCCGCAACCCAAGAACTAATTTCTTCGCGGTTTACTATGAAAAACATCTGAGAATGTTCCCTTTTTTGTGAATCTCAAAGGAGAATAATTTGGAATTAGAAGGCGTACGTGACGTTTGTTCTCCAGCTCGAAGTCGAAGTAAGAGCCAAGTTCAGAAACTCCATTCAACGAAAACATAACGAAAGAGAGCAGATTGGCAGACGGACAAGCCAGCCCGCCAGCCAGCGAAAAAGGCATGTCCGATTCGTTATGGACCAGATCGACGATGCAGGCCGCAGCAGCCACCAACCACGAGGCATTGTTGAACATTTTGCAGAATTCAGAATTATTTTCCAGCGATTCCGAGCAAATTTCTGATAGTTCGGCCACGACGACAAACCTCCTGCCCGCGCGGACTGTCGTTGAAGAACTTCTAACATAAGACGGCGACGACAAGACGGCGATGTCCGCCCGACGACGACGACGACCACCACCGATTCGAAATGTCCACTTCTGCAAGCTCCCCAATATTTCCACGTGAATTTATTCCACTTTGCGGTGCTTGGGTCACTTGTTCGGAAAGTAGCGACGCTTCCTGAAAACTCCGGCGAGTTGGCCGCGGAATCAAACAGAAAAAAAAGAAGTGGATGGACGAGCGGTTGGCCCTCTGAAAGACAGGCAGGGCAATGGTCTCGTTGCCGCGTCTTCGCCACATTATCTGCATCAATTATCGGGAATTTCACGTCGTGCATAAATCTTCGCTGTCTTTGGAAGGATTTCAAAAGCCGAGATTCCGCTTCGATCACCCGTCGTTCGCGTGCCTCACGCTAGAGGGCGCAGCGGTGTGACCCAGTGGCACAGGGTTGACGTCATGAAGTCTGTCTCAGCGTAAGTCTGTGTGTTTACGTGCTTTTACTTCGGAAAAAAAAATTGCTGAAAATCATTGGCGACCAAACAGAACCCCGGAGTCGGCAGAGAAAATCACCGAAATGCCGAAGTTCCCCAGCAATGTTCAACAACGGACTCAAAAACGTTTCGGAGGAGTAGCCCAATAACAACTTCGAGGCGGGAAGAGAATTTTCATGAAAAAAAAAATGCTTCCGAGTGAGAAACCCCTGTTGATTTTCAAAGAGATTTTGAATGGAAAATTCAGGGAAACCCAACGGACATCGTTCTCTTCCAGCCTGAAGCTCATTAGCTGATTGAAAAATTCACAAGCGTTCTGTTTGCATGCGAGCTGGCAATGATGAAAATCGGAATGAGGTTCAAAACGCCGTTTCCGAGGCTAACAAGTAAACCTCACGAAGTGTCCAATAAAATTCAATATGGGTGGATAGCCTATGTTGTAGCTCCAGGAGAGTACATTACAGAACAATACGCAGAAGTTGCTATCTCAAGCTTCTTAAGAGGTTACAGGCACGATTTCTCTGCCCAGGACTCGAAATCAGCCTAGATGGCGTCGGACGCCGCCAGTCTCCAACGAATTCGTTCCAGTGCCATTCAGTGGGTGCTTCCACTCGCTTCAAGACGAGACCAAGTTGGGCTCCCTAACGTTCATCGTCGAGCTTTGCAAGCCGGTTCACTATAGTCACCAAATTAGCCAATGAGTTCCACACATCAAATAATATTTCTCTTTATTTTCATAGAGGGGGTTGCGGAAAGGTTGCGGCCATGGCTGACTTTGACAATTTCCCCGGCATTCGCCGTCAGTAGGAAACGGGAACCATGGAAACCATCTCCGAGAAAGTCGGCCGGGAACGAGATTCGAACCAACGACCTGCCGCTCGCGAAACGTCAACATGGCTATGCAAATCTGCACATGACATGCAGACATGCAGTTTCGCGCGGGAAGTTCCGAACAGGAAACGTGTATCTTTCGAATCTCAACGGAAATGTCATACGGCACAGAGAAAGTTGCTCACGATCAGGAATCTTCGGCACGATCAAAAGACCCGTCAGGCTCATTGGCGGAGTCATTGGCTAATTTGGTGACTATAGTGAACCGGCTTGCAAAGCTCGACGATGTACGTTAGGGAGCCCAACTCGGTCTCGTCTTGAAGCGAGTGGAAGCACCCACTGAATGGCACTGGAACGAATTCGTTAGAGACTGGCGGCGTCCGACGCCATCTAGGCTGATTTCGAGTCCTGGGCAGAGAAATCGTGCCCTGTAACCTCTTAAGAAGCTTGAGATAGCAACTTCTGCGTATTGTTCTGTAATGTACTCTCCTAGAGCTACAACATAGGCTATCCACCCATATCGAATTTTATTGGACACTTCGTGAGGTTTACTTGTAAGACTATAAATTCAGCCGCGCCCACTTCGCCAAGCCGCCGCTTCTCGCGGTGCAGAAGTCAAAGTTCATCGTCTTCCAGCCCGCCGTCTGTCAAACGCGTTGGCTTGAATTCTACGACACGAAGATTCTATGAAGCTTTTGGATGATGCTGATGGCGGAAATTCTCGATGACCGACGTCGTTTTCCGTCGTTTCTCGATTTGCAGCTTCGTGATTTGTAGCGAAGCGAGTGTTTGCAACAGAACTCTTGACCAAGTGACACCGCGGGAGAGGAGCTTCCCCTCCAAATACAACTTTGCACGCGATCCACAGTCAAGGTCGACCGAACGTGAATCTCGTCTTGCGATGTCTACAAACCGAACCGCTGCTTGAAAACTCCACTGACAAACTCAGGGAGCGCGATGGGATCTACGAATTGGCGTCGGCCTTATGTCAAGTCCTGGTTTCGGTTGTCCCGACAGAACTGCAAGGGAGCTCCCCGAAACTTGGAAATTCGAGATTTCCGCAGTTCGGAAATTTTTCATTTCCAGAGCCAAGTTTCATTGATTCTTATGCTCGTTTGGGGCTTCCGTGGCGGAATGGGCGAGTTGACGGGTCAGAGGCGGGCTGACGGAATCGACTCCCACACGGCGCAGAATCTCACTCACCTGTTGTAGGGGTTGGAATTAGAATTCCATGGTTGAGCGCCGGTTTTCGGTAGTGTTGGAATCACGGCTGCCATGCGAAATCAGTCTGATTCAGCGACCTGGAAGAAACGAGACCTCGGATTAGGTAGGGTTCCTGAAACACCTTCCGGGCTCTGGTTGCGGGCTTTGTCGGCTCAGCCGCCCCTCGGAATCGGATTCAACCACCAAACTTTCCCAATAAATCTTAATCGTAGGATGGGGGGGGGGCTCAGGCATGTTTTTCAGCGTTGAGGGACGGAATACGGAACGACTGAAACTCGCGGAGGAACTCGCGACGAATTTCGATTCGAGTAGAAAGAATACCGTTGAATCCATATACACAAGCAAACCCAGATGGTGGAATCTAGAACCAGCGCCAATGTGGAGTTTATGGTAGCAACGGCTCGAGAATTGGAAGGAAGTGGGAAAATGTCACCGAAGATGAGTGTCCATTTCCGCCAACTTCTACCGCGTCGGTCTCAATTCGGAAAGCAAGGCCGTCATAATAACACGCCGTGTCTCAGATGTAGTCGTATATGGCCTTGATCTACTGTCGAGTTCCGATCTCGACGATTTGATTTGGAAGAAGGAGGATAACTTGAGTATGCACTTGCTCCCTCGAAACGTTTGGGAAAGTCGGAATTCGCTGAACTTCCACGGGACGGGGCGAGTGATTCTTGTCATATCCGCGTTGTAAAAGCACTGGGCGAGACCTCACACCGAAACTCACGGGCTCCATGCTGTAGCCTACCGCTCACACCACTATCTGTCCTCGAGTTCCCTGCAAGAATTGTGTCGATAGCAGCCGCGGCTGCTATCGCCACTGTTGCAGGTGGAGATGTTTGAAACGACTGACAAGAGCGGTGAGCTATGTGTTGGCATGACTTTGGCTCTTCCGCTTCTTCCCAAAATATCCTCCACTCATTGAGTGGTGGTGCCCAGGTGCCCGCGGTTGTTTCTCTGCCGGCCGTGTCTGCGGCCGCCGCGGCAGCGCTCAGAATCGGAAAAGAAGTTGGTCGCGGCGGCCGTGGAGGAGATGGTCATCGCGAATCGCACGAAAGCAACTCTGTGCGAGCTCACCGCGTAGGTGGTACTAGCGAACCTGGCGGCCTCGTTCGTGGAGCCCTCCATCATTCCTATCTCCTGCTACTTTTGCCCGTGCGTTCCTACGTAAATATATGCAACAGAACGCGCAGATCGTCGTGCTCTGCTGCTCGCTCTCTCATTTGTTCCCCACGACTCGCCGACCCCGTCTCTTGAAAATTCAAGAGCGATTGCCGTCCAGCGAGTTTTGCGGACAGACTAGGGATTTGATCTCCAGAACAACTGGCAATGAGTGGAAATCGAAATCTACGGCCGAGTCGAGCGCGAGCTAGGAAATGGATTTCGATGCTGGAACTTTTGGAATAATTGTGTCCGCATAGCGGGAAACGACCGATTCAGCGGCAAATCGATCCGAAACATCGAAATTCAACGAAACTATTTGATTCGAGTCGAACACCAATATTGGAATCATAATGACGTGTATCACCACAATTACACGTGCGTCCATTGATCGCGGAAATTTCTCGACATGAGCGAGGTAGTGGCAGGTTGTAGTGGAGCAATCAAAGTCCGCAGGGATCCGAAGGCGCCGCGTGAGGACCCCGATTGGGGCCCTCAAGGGGGCCTTTGACCGTCTGGAGATGTTCCACTCGCTTATTACACATGGGAGCACTGGATGTGGGACCCGATATTGGAACATTCGAAGTAGAACTGTAGCGAATGCCTACAAAATGATTAATCACGACACCCGGATCAAGATCGCGAAAGGAATTCACTGGAAATCGAATGAAAACTTGTGACTCCCCGAAGCGAATTTCCGTGTATCGAGTTTGAAGTCGTTCAGCTCTGAAAACAGGAACTCATTCCGTTCGATAAGTGACCATGTTCACGTCAATCATACGAAAATATTGTTGAGGCCGATGCTGTTGTTCTTGTTGACGTGATTGTTAACGACTTCATGTACACAGCCGCCGAGGAACTGACGATGGGACGGACCGACGAGTCGACGAACGAACGAACGAACGAACGCCCGGATAGACCAGTACCGCTACGAGTGGAGGCAGATGATCGCCCCGGGCTCGGAATCACCGGCGACATTGAAAAGACGAAATCTACCACAAGCCCAAACGCGAGTCCGTCAGTCAGCACACCAAGCACTGCAGCCACCACAGCCGTCGTAGTACGCGCAGACGACGTGGCGGCGGCGGCGGGGATGTCGGAAGGCCCGGGGCGCCTGTTACGTCTATGGAACGTTACAAATCGCGCTTCGGGTCAAAAATCTTCTCTGCGCCAAACGACGATGACCCACAGTCCGTGATCCCCGCAACCGACGGAAATCAGCCGCTGCTCATGAAGCTCCTTCCGTGCTAAGGTTGCTCCTGCTGCCTTCGATGCCACCATGGCAGCAGCGGGAATCGAATGATTATTGCCAACGACATCCACAATATTAGCATATTAATAAGCGTGTTTGCATGTTACGCCGATGAGGGCATCGGCACGTTACGCGTTCTTCGCCGGGTCGTCGGGCCGATTCGCCCAAGAAAGGATCGAGATGCAAAGTCTCGGCCCGCCGACACGAGAAGATCTGAACGTCTAGTTAACACGTAGAGGAAGCTCGAGTTCCCGAAGTTTCAAGTTCCGCTTTTCGGAACGTTCCATCCCCGCGCCCCTGAATCCGAGAAAAAAAAATCACTCGACGAGCTGCAGCTACCGAACAGGCATAGCTTCTACTCCTCCCTGGCGGTTGTTATCTTCTCGTCGTAGCTGCAGGGGTTCGTGATGAGCGTAATCTTGAATTTCCATCTACGTGAGCCGACCATTGGATACTGCTGGCAGGCACCACTGTTGAATGTGAGAAAATAATTCGAGCCGGCATCGGTAGCCTCCGATTTTGTTCGTAAATATTTCCCGGCAACGTCTGAACGTGCGACGAAAGATCATGCAGACAGGTAAGCAGAAAGCAAAGCGGTCGACAACGATCATTATTTAGCAGATCGTGAGTTGATGCGACTTGACCAACGGGGAAAGATGCGCGCGAGTGTGC
The DNA here is from genome assembly GCA_031001835.1 of Lepidoglyphus destructor. Taxonomy (NCBI): domain Eukaryota; kingdom Metazoa; phylum Arthropoda; class Arachnida; order Sarcoptiformes; family Glycyphagidae; genus Lepidoglyphus; species Lepidoglyphus destructor. The sequence continues at coordinate 51,499 of JARNKU010000269.1, read as the reverse complement.
TCTGCGATTGGTAGGGAAGAAAATGAAGGGAAGCAATTCTAATTGGTCAATCGTGGAAAAGGATGCAACATCTGGAGGAGAGAGATAGAGCGGTGAGAGCTTATCGAAATGAAGATCAACAATGCACAACGGTTTGAACGTTGTGTCGTTATGGCTTCGCGTTCGAGGAACCGCACCCGTAGGTTTGCCGCTTTCTCAAATGCCATCCAGTCGCACGAGCCCCGCCGCATCAGAAACCACAACAAGAACAGCAGCAGCACCAACAACAACAACAACAGCAACAACGACGGGAACAACAAGCGGAGCAGTAACTTCAACAACAATAAGGGCGATGAAGCCGATGCCGTCCAGGACGTTGGCGTCGTTGACGACGACGACGATGACAACAACGACAACCACGGCAGCAATATCGTAACAATGACCGAATGCTTGCAGAGCAGCCAAGTTATGCTGATGGTTCAGTTATTTGAAATTTTGCAGTCGTAACGTTCGGCCTTCGAGTGAATTTTCTGTGGAAGCTTCCGGAACGTCATTCAGCTATCGTAACTCTACTCGAATCGACGCAGCATATCATACCCTGTCACGTGAGCTCATGTTCCACCTGATGTAAAGCTCAAAGGGGAGGTGTTCTGTCTGTGATGTCATCGTTTGACATTCACTTTCGAGTGATCTCTCGGCGACGATATGAGGGTTTGCTGATTCCAACTCGGGAATTCATGTTCGATGGATATGCTATTCATTCCAATTGATCTGACGAATTGAGAACGAATGCATCGCATGTTTATCACATCGATTTCTGTCGGAGGGGGGGGGGACGCTAATAGGAGATGAAGGTTGCAATCGAGGAGGAACTAGAACTTGAGGATATCGTACTGGCCTCAAAAGAGAGCCGCTCCCTGCTCGGAACTCGCGAGCGATCCGTATACGATATCAATTACCACTATGGTAGCAGTTGTGAACAGATTTGATAATTTTCCGGGGAATCGAGTAGAGGTATTTAAAGTCGACAGTCCGGCAGCTCAGACGTATGAGTCACAAAAACGCTTCACAGGAAACTCTGCGCGTTGGAATCGAGCGATAACTCGCGTCATCCGTCTCCACTCGCTGATGAGAAGTCGAGTTCTAATTTCCAAATGCGCTCTGCGAGAATCGGAGACGGCATCGAAATCATATATGTATGGCGAGACCTTCCGGAATGCTGCCCGTTTCAACAAATCTGAATCTGAGCAAATCGAAAACATTGATTATCCGACACACGTCCAGTACACGAAGAGGAGAAGTCGTAATTGGCTGTGATCATAGGGTGGTGTCCCACGTGACTGACCAGCAAGGTGAGGTGTCCCAAGTTACTGGGACGTCATACGTCCGGAATTAGGGGCAGTCGGATCATTTCTAACTCATAAGCTCGGGGAGTTCACGGAGAAAATCACGGGACCTCAGATTATCGAAAACGAAGCGTTTATAGGGCCGTACCTAGGGCCGTAGCCGAGCACTTTCCACACAGGACCGCATTATTTTCGAAAACATCATCCATACAGCTGTCAGAATTGATCGACAGTTTGCAAACTCGGTGTGAGTCATGTCGAGCTGATCAAGTTCGTTGATGAACGAACTGACATATCAACAAACTTCAGTCTAGTCAGTCGTTCCATCCAGACAGCCCAGTGAAGAAGGCCATGGCAAAAATCACGCTGTCTAGAATCGATAGGGTCTTTCCTGAGATCGTGCGAACCACTTCTTACAGCTTCTCCCGCTTCTGACATTTTGAAGTTGTCTGCCCTCTGTTCCATGGATTATGTTTCCACATTGGAGTTTTTGCGCTCGGGCTCCACCTGTTCCGTACCGAAATCCAGGTGACCATCGAGCGAGTCTCCCGTTATAAGGAATCCAGGTCAGATGATGAAGTACCAGCCTTGACTTTCTATCCAGAGCTCGAAACTTGAGCTACAGCTCCGAAAAGCAGCTGTCGAAGCTGTCAGAAGATTCACTTCGGTGCCTAGATACTCACAGCATGGTTCGCCAGCTGTCATAGACGACCATCGAACGACAGCATGTTCCTGAAAACTATTCCGCGTACAAATTCCAACGAAATCGAACGGGCGCGCACTCTGTAGACTCCACGGTAATCCTAGAATCCCGATGTTCACGCGCTCTCTCCACCTGTTACTGCCGTAGAGAGAGGAAGCGGCGGCGACGACAACGATCTCTTTCTTGGTCCACAACCGAGTCCAACTTCTCACAGACGACGACAGACGGCAGTCAGTCAAGCAGGGAGGCAACAACACACCACTACCGCCACCACAAACGCACCACCGATGGTAAGCAGCACACTGAATGTTGTGACATGGCCGATTTCTCGTTGACGACGCATGCGCGGGACGTAAGCGCGCCAAAATTCAAAAACTCACTCCATGCTACCGCGGTCGCCAGCGCTGAAGAGCGAGCCGTTCGCTGGCTTGCCGGCGAATTTCCTCTCGGTTCGTTCATCGCAACTCTCCCTTCTCGTCATCTTGCCGGTTCTCGTGCTGCTTCTCGATTCTTCGCCGGGTTCTGTAAATTTCTATTCCACTGTCGGGCGTTTGTCACTGTCATCGTCATCGTCAAGCTGAGTTAGGAATGCGGTTTAGGGCGAATCAGCGGCCGTTCGGCGACCGTCTTGCGTTTGCTTCTGTTGCTCCGATAGCTGAGTTTGAGCAAACTCAAACTTCACAAAGTCGAGCTTCGCCTTCTCACCCGACGCAGAATGAGAAGAAACTGACAGAAGTGCCAGCCGAAGGGAAATGAGCAGAACAGCACGCTGGCTGCGCACTGGGGTTCTTAGGGAGGTACTACAAATGCAAACGATAGGTGTTTCAACTAACGGTCATTGCGAGATGGAAGCCAGAAAATCATCAAGGTGACGATAACACTGATGCGTCCAACATTCCCATGAAGGAATTCTCATCGTCTTGAGGGAAAGACTCCGAGAACATGCTTTCATAAATTACAGCTTATCAACATTCTTCGCTGTCGGCGAAGGGCGGTTTCCAACCGACGGCGGGTCGACCAACCGATCGACAGATTGATCCGATGTCGCAAATAGCACTCGCCGCCTAACTAAAAGAATGATTTATCCTCGCGAGGATTATATAACGACGACGATTGAAAGCTCACCCTCTGTATCCCTGATTGAGAACGTGAGCCAGATCGACGCGAACTGAGAACACATGGAGCTTCAACCAACAAAAATGGTGTTCCAAGGCATGTGTGTACATGGTGGCCCTTTGAATGGTTATGGTTCTCCCTATTCTTCCAGAAACCGCGCGCATTCCAAAAAACGGATCCGTGATGCATGAGCGCCTGCATGTTCGGAAATACTCCCGCGGCGCCCGATTCCGTGCCTCTTACACCATTCGGATTGGTCGGTAACCGCATTTACCCGGATACAATGGGGTTTCTAGTTGGGGAACCCATCCGATATGACGGGTCCAGTGCGAGGATGCGAGTTTCTGCGGTTGGTGTCGGAATTTGGGCGTTCTCAAGAAATCCAGTGTTCCAGAATCCCGATGTCGTTTATTCGGGCTTCGTAACCGATGCCGTCGCCAGAACAGCATAACTGAACTGAAATCAACTGAATCTCAAACGGGGCCTTGGCCCACAAGGCAGCTGAGAAGAATACTACGCATAAGAAGAAGAAGAAGCGGGGAAGGAAAAAATGCGCAGCTTTTTTCTGACAGAAGCTTCTGGTTGGCGCGGGTGCGCGCGCGTAAAAGACAAAGCGTGTCACGACGAGGCCTCGATTTTCGTGCCCGGCTAGCGGGCCAGCCGGTCGAGCGACCGACCAGCGACTCCGGCTTGGACTTCAGCCGTGGTATGGTCTTCGGCGGCTCGGCGGCAGCAGCCAACGTCTAGCCGACTCGATGGCCGGCCAGCAGCGGCGGGCAGGTAGCAAGACAGGCAGACGACAGGCAGGCACAGGAGTCCCAAGTTGTTAGAAGACGAAGAAGAGAAGAGAGAAGATGGCTCCCGTTTAAGCATTTCACCGGGTCCGCATTTCGCAACAATCAGCTACGCGGCGAGGTCAAGAAAACTGCCTTGACTCGGCACTAACAACAGCTGCAGAGTCACCGACTAGAATCGCAAAGAAACAACGATGAGTTTCATGAACTTCTCTCATGAAGTTGAGGCAGGCACTCGCTTCGTGAGACAGAATTGTCACCGTAAGTGGCAGACCAGGCCAACAGCTAAACGCGCGGGAGCGAGTGAGCGAGCATAATGAATATCAGGAATTCCTGCTCTTTAAGTAGCGGCCATCTTCTAATACCCTTCAGAGACTCAGCCGATCAGCTGCTGTGCGAGAGTTGGGCCGTCGCCGCTCCTCCTGGGAAAACTCCTTTCCTTCGTCGCGCCAATAAGTTTCCTGTCAGAGCCAGGACAACTCCCGACGATAGTTCCGAGGGTGAGCGACAAAAACTTGGAAGAGTGTTCGGTGACAGGACCATCCAACTTTCTGTTCCCCGCGAACGCGGCATCGTCCGCTTCCTCCGATCGGTCCACCCACCCTTTTCCTTCGATTCCCGTCCTCCTGATCGTTCCCCGGTATTCATTGTTGTTGTTTTCCTTCCCCCTGTTCTCTCCCACCTCTGGTTTGACACGTTTGTTACAAACTCAACTCGGGTAAGTTGAATGAAACTTCCGCTTGGGCACCGGGCTGTCAAACTTGACCGAACCGCAGCGAAATCATTAGTATGATATCGTTCGAGCTGCCCAGGATGTGTGGGGAGCTCAGAGGATTCAGGAGAACGAATTTTGGGGATTCGGGAGAATGAATTTCGAGGATTCAGGAGCCAGCGACCTTATCTTCGAAAGTAGAAAAAGACAAGAGTTGTTAAAATTGGGGTTCACTCGCGAATTCTAGTTGGGCGAAGCTTGAGCGATGCTTTGGTGAATATTCGCATTCGGACTCATGGAAAGATCGCAGCCCTCGGGGCGCTCGTGGTGTCGATGCTGTCGCTGTCGTCGTTGATGCTGTCCGAAATCAAGAGAATAAACCTCCCCTCGCATTAGCATTGTTTCTGTCCGTCTTCGAATGTGTGTGTGTGTGTGTGTGAGTGCGTGCGTAAGTTCCCATCCATATTCTTCTCGTCGGCGTAGGGCTCTTCGTAACACTAACCAACCACTCGAAGCGCGATGTCGTCGACGGCGCCACTCGGTTCTCACCGTTCTTTTCCCAGGGAAAGATTTCCGAGCGGCCACCGTTAGCCAGTGCTCTTGTGAGGATGGAAAGAACACCGTCTACAACAGGCAGCAACGAAAGCGAGAGAGTCGAGTCACACCGAAAGACGGTGCTAGGCTAACGGTCCATAATGTCGCACACATCCACGCGGAATGCGCTTCCATCGTTTAACGCGCTCTCACCACACGATACACTGGGAATCCCATCATTTTCTGCTCTTTCGTTCGCTTTGAGCTCTGTGGAGACATCTGGGTCTCACCAGGGGTGAGACAACTTTTACTGAGTTGGACGGAAGGACCGCGACTCGTCTAGCTCTTACCACAACTTCAATATGCGAATCTTCCTCCACATCAACGCGAAGGCTATGGAGAGATATGACGTATATGTAGTGCGAGATGGCACATCATAGTACACTGAAATACGTGGTACCATGCTGTATGATGTTCAGTCACGGGTCAAGATACGAGTTAAGAGCAGTCGGTGGAACCGTTTTGTCGACCCTTTAGTTGCTTTTGACGACTTCGTTATCGTGCTCATCATCTTCTGTCCATCCGAAGTGCACTTAAGGACCTTAAGCAGTCGCGAACAGAAGGAAGGAGACATCAGATATTTATAAGAACGTTTGAGGGAGTCAAGGTCGCTCGGGCCGAGTTCCCCGTTTCCTCGGCATGATTTTCTCTCTTCTTTTCACATTATTTTCGGCTACTGTAGGTTACCAACGCTCTTCAAAACAGAGCAGAACGTCGCCGGTTTTCTTCGGCGACAGGGGCGACCAGAGCTGACCTTTCGCCGCAGTGGAAATAGAATCATCAAGTTTCTTTTTTTGCATCTAAGGATCAGAGGATTCTTCTGAATAGCCAGCTACCGCGGAAACGGCTCCAACACGACGATAAGAAATGTCGTGACATTATCAAGCGGCCGACCGCTGCCGCCGACTTTGAAAATTTACATTCCGAGCGAATTTCCATTTTTTGTATCATTTTTCCAGCTTGTCCACAATAACTCAGTTTCTCTGCGAGAATTACTACACAGGCGGCGCACAGTGGTCCAGAAGTGGCAAAAAGTCCATCCTCGCGCCGACATGAATGAAACTGAATCGAAGAAATACAATAGAAGAACATTGTTTTCCGATTCGGTATATATAGCTTCGTTGTTGATCTCAATGTCTCGAGATCCGGAACAGTGCGATAGTTCCGAATAAGCATGCTAATTGGGCTCGTTGGATGCACGGGATTGGTCAAAACCTATGGAAAATCGAGGTTTAGCGATTTCTTCCCGCAGAATCTCTCGCGGGGGCAGCTCGGGGCAGCTGGAATAAATTCTGTTGGTCAGGACACAGGCCCCCGAGCCTAGAAAAATTTGGCGGGGAGCCCGGGCAAGCCCAGGTGACCCCGTTTGGGGCGTCAATTCGGTTCTCTATGTATAAGGTCCCATAGGAAAACGGAGAAACGGGCTTTTTGAGAAGGAAAATCCAGTTTTAAGGCAGCAAAACGAACACTCTGATCACATTCGAGACTCAGGACCATCTCCTGAGCGAAATTATTCATGTCGGCGCGAGAATGAACTTTTTGCCACTTCTGGACCACTGTGCGGCGCCGTTCGAAGGCCCAGTAGATTCTCTTACACTCAAACCTGGGACTTAAATTGCCGGAATTTCTTGATTGTCCCGTTGGAAAGCGTGACTTCCTCGAGATAGGAGTCTCGCTATCGTCATAATCTTCCACCGTGGCCCCATTCCAAGATAACAAAGGCAGATGAGACAACCTGCGGACTAAGAGTAGATCTCGCAAGTCTTTTTTCTTCCCGTTTTCCACCCAAACAGGCGAGGCTAGTCTTGAATCGGGATCGGAAACAGCTCGGATCGGATTTGAATGATTGCTCAGTGTACGTGGCAGCGAAGACGATGATGTTGAAGTGGAATGATGCAGAAGAATGAATCAAGCAGAAAACAATGAAGATTACGCTTCACAGAGAAGAGCCTCAACGACACTACAGCGTTTAACAGTCGAAGCAACAGAACGAAGAACGTTCATCGCAACGAAAACCTCAATCCGGTCAGCCATCACCTCAAGAAAGGTAATGATGGTTTCTTCTCCGTCGTCGAATGTTTTCATTTTTTCCAAATGAACACATTTTTGGCGGGATTCCTCCGCAAAATTGTTCCGAGTCGCGACGACGCTGACTGACCGACCCAGCGAATGACTGAGCAACTGCACCGTTCGGGCTGACGGACAGAGAACGCTCACACCGCACAAGGAGTGACAAACTGCTGAAACCCAGCAGTGGGGATCGCGCAGAGAAGCGCAGAAGAATGAGTTCTTGATGAATGGTCTCTCGAACGATGAGTAGACGACGGCTACCTGCAATTTGACATCACCCGACAACTTATGGAAACATGAGGAGACAAATCTCCGAAATCTTCCAAGATTGCCATGCCGGAGCCTCATTCTTTTGTGTGTCCCAGACTCTGGAACTTCAACCGCATGCCAAGCTTCCCGAACTTCTTCCGCCGAAGTTTTCGTTCATTGTCCGAATCAGGCTCATAAGGGGTGAAGCACTCCAAGAAGGTGAGGTTGATATAGCAAATCGTTTCCAACTCCCGGGAACGCGGATCCTGGAGGAGCGTTGGGAGTACTTGGCGTCTCGTAAGCTTGTTGAAGTAACAGTTATGACGTACCGTGTTGATGTTTTGTGATCGCTGTTCGCTTCGTTGTGGGAAGAGAAAAGCGAAGGTTTGTGATGTGTTGTCAAAACAGTGGGGACACGATGTGGTTCTATTCGGTTCCGAACGAGTGTCCAAACGGTTAGCCGTGGAGACGGAACGACGGCGAAACACCGCCGCCGCTTATTTTCAGAGTGGAAAAATAGAATTTAGATGAGAAGCTAACCGACAGTCAGTCAGAATAACTTCAGATATCCGCTTCCAGCCGCGTCCGCACTCGCAGGGAGCCCATGGGCACATATTCGAACCATAGTGCATCATTCATACATATCATTAAAGAACTGATCAAAGAGAATCGCCAAACACTTGCGAGACGTGGACGGTTGAAAGTATGTAACAAAGGACTCGAAAAAATCATGAATTTGGGCACCGAGTACTCGATTAGGTATTTCCGGGGAGGAAGTTCCTCCTTCTCCAGTTGACCACCTTAAATGCCTCTCCGCACGATTAAGAGCACTTGCGCGGACTCGTTCCTCTTCGTAATTTGTTCCGGTTCTAACAAACGGTTATTGGTCCACTGCTCATCTGCTTTGCGTGGCATTGTGTAACGCGGAGTATCGGCTCAGCGGGTCATGTATCTGCTGAACATCCCGATTGGATCCGGGGATCACTCAATCAAGCCCTGATTGGAATTACGTCAAATAACGTAGGATGACCTTTGCAAGGACAACGATAACGTCCACTTGAAGCTGATATGAGAATTGATCGATTCGATGAGCGACCTCTTCGAGCTTGATTCCTCGAAACGTAAGTCATTTCAAGAAAATTCCGAGCCTTTCGTAGGGTAGGAGGTATTCCCTGTCGATGATCCGATAAAATGTTTGATTCGAAAGAAAGATGACTGAAGTATATTGATACATGGCCTCGCCAACACTCTACAAACAGAAACTCGGTGGACCTGTCGGATGGACGCTCATGCAAATAGATAGAGTCATCTTCGCGACATGGAATAACAATAGCGGTTTTATTTCATTGTGAGCTTGTTCTTGGTAAGAACAATGATACGAAGGCAAGACTGGCTCTGAATTACCTTGTGTAATCGAAACTCAACTCTTTCGTTTCCCAGAAACAGCTAAAGGTCTGAGCAAACAATCACAAAGCTCCCACAACGACTACCCATGACGTCTGACGAACATCGTCATGTTCTGTCGCCCCTCAACCATGATGTCTTCCCACTGAAATTCCGTCCATTCACCGAGACTGCTTTAGGATCTTCCGAACAAAATGTTAGCAGTGTCCCACGGACTCACCTTATTCAGCAGAAGTGCACTCGACCGATCAGGCGCGAGATTTCTGAGTTGAGTGGCAGTTAGTCCTGAAAGGGAGAAAACACAAACTTGAGTTTTTGTTCCTCCGATTTCTATCCAGGCCACTCGACGAAGAAGCCTTGGGCCGGGAGGAAGGGCTCTACGTGGTCGGACTCGTTGAGAACTCGTTCACGTCGTCGCCCCCGCACTGGCTTCCTAATGTTATTGAGAGCAACCGCGTAAGCCGTTCACGTCAGTTTGGATACAGTTGGCCTGGGCGTGGTGCTCGAATTTCTTAGCAAAGGAAATATGCATTATGCAAACTTGCGTGCTTGCAAGCGTCGCTGCGTCTGCTTTCTCTCGAGCCGCCGAACCCGCCGCGGGCAAAGTTGCAAACTCACTCAAACCGATCACGTGAGACCGACCGATGATCAGAAATGCTCCGCAGCTTCTTCCACTTCCTAACTTCCTGAAGTAGATTCGATCAACTTCGAGCGACCGCCGCCGGATACTCCCTCTTTTATTCTGACGCAATCTTCGTCAGAACGTTCTGAGAGCTCAATCATTGCTAACTTTCCCCCGGAAAAAAAAACAGGTCTTGTTGTGTTTTGCTTCCCTTTGTTTTCTATCTTTTTTTTTTTACTACAGTCAGCTCTCAGAATTTCGAATTTCTTCTCGCTCGGTGCATACTCGCGTTCATATCTTGGAAGCTGTCCGTTCCAAACTTGTATTTCTGGCATTCCCTCGACGTGGATTCTAACGGAATCCTGTCCGCACGACTTCTGCGAGAAGTGGAAGTCTGCCAGACGAAAATAGATACAACGGTGCCAGAATGTGCGGTCTGCAGAGAGAAAGCAAGCAAGCAAGCAAGCAGGTCGGATGAGTTCCGCTCGATCGACCAGAGTCTTGTCGTGGGCTCGCAAAGGAAGAGGGAATTTTCCCCCCGTTGATCGAGATGATTTCCTGTGGCCCGATTTGCACTGATTGTTGCCTGCCCGTCGATCTGTCTGCTTTTCTGTTTGCCTGACGCTAGAAGTTCGCCACCACGTCAAACTCGATGCAGCGTTCCACCATGTGGAAAAAGTCAATTAGTCGGCCAAGATTTGATATTGAAGAGAGACTAGCAGCAAGCGGATCGGGAAGAAAATCATACACAGCACACGCACAACTCACAACCGCAACTTTCGCGCGCTACCGCCAACACGCCATCGGCCCCGCTAAAACTAGCGGCGGCGCCGGCGGCTGAAACGTCGAACAACGGCTTTTTCAGCCGTCGTCGTCGGATCGGAATGCGGTTTACCTTGGCTTGCTCGTCAGACGCCTCTTCGACTAGACAGCCGAACAGTCGAACAGACCGAGAGTCAGCCTGTGAGTCGGTCGCTTGTTCCAATAGTCCGATAGTCAGTCTAACAGATTGTGCGGAGCCAGCTGCTCAGATAACATCGCTACGGCACCGTCATTGATGTACGCGCACTTCGCACTTCTCTACCCCTGCTACTTCTGCAACTAACAGTACAAAGCATCGGGGAATAAATAATCAATGACGATACCTAAGTATCAGCATAAGGCAGTGAACCTTGATGGGAGTTGACGATGAAGGGAAGCCCGAGTTCTTCTGATGGATCCGATTTAGCGCCGTAAACCACTAACGGATGCACACTTCCGTTCAGTTTCACTTTTGTTTTCCCCATGAAGTTTTCCTTCAATATTTCCGTTCCGCTCGGAGCATCGTCGTTGCGGCTTATGACCAACGCACTTGAATGACCCGTGACCGCTTGAAATCGCGATAAAACACTGGTCGCGCACCCGGGGGCGGACGTTTACCGCTACTCGCCGGTATTATATCATGGAAATCACCTTTTCCATGTCTAATCAGCGATCAATCAATCAAGCTTTCAATGGGTCCCACGTCGGAATCCCGCTTTCCGTTTCCGGATCATCATCTATGGCGGTCGTCATGATCTTCATGAACCAACGTCGACCGACGACGACGACATCGTTGAAGCCAATGCGATCGATAATTGTCGGCTCGTGCTTTTTATGCGACCCATTAAAACTCTGACCTTTGCAGACGGTAACGGTTCACGTAACGACTTGACGTGGTTACGTACGCGACGTCTTCCACGTTAACACGTCACATCGTTTTGCTATTAGCGTAAGTCGATTCGGAACCCACGGTGAGCCGGTTGGCCGAGCCGAACGGAACAAGCCATCCGCAAGGTCATCGACTGGAACCCATGGCTGTGACCCGCGGTCGTCCTGTACAGGTCCCGTGGACTTCGGATAGAATTCGAGAATACTTCATCGAGACCAGGACACAACATTTCGGAACCTGCGCTCGACTGGTACAGAGCTCCCGAAATTCGCGTTTTGATGAGGAACATGAGCTGGCTATGATCACGGTGAGCATGTGGAAGCTCTGGACATGTGATTGGCTCCGGAACTCTGGGAAACAATCGAGGATAACGGCTCGGACTCTGTTTGAGCATTCGAGACCGGTTTCCGATGGCACATACCTCGTCGGGCGGTCTGAATGGACGGCATGGTACCGACAAGGAACAGAATGACGAAGATTCCTAAGAGGGATTCCTGCAATACCTATGTCTGAGAGGTGCTGCGATGTCTTTCATTCCGTTCGTCTCTCGGGTTTCGTCTCATTTTCTCCCGCGCCCGTGGCTCTCCTGTCTTCGCTTGTCTTTGAGCGAGGCAATTCCCGACCCGAACGCATTTCCCCTTCTCCCGCGCACTCCTGAGCCGACATAGGATAACTTCTCGATTGCAAACTCTGCGGCAAACCCTGTCAGTGGCCAGCGCGGGAATTGTTCTTGGGTAACATCTCCACCTCATACCATCAACCGAATCTGGTTTCCAGGCGCGCCTAGGGCTCAAGCTCCGGACGGGCATTTCCATTCGTTTATAGGCGCCGACTCGCTCGCTCGGTGTCTCGCTTAGTTAAATATGAGCTCAGATGTAGAAAAAAAGCTCATTCGCCGTGCCACTTACCCCACTCGCGCTCTCCGTTGGGGAGCGGAGCTGGGTGGTAATCTTGACAAGGTGAAACATTTACCCCGAGTCACTCACGTCGTCGCTGTCCCCACCATTGCTTGCTTGCTTGCTTGCCTGCCTGCCTGCCCTCTTTGTGAGGTCGTATCCCGAAACTCGACGACAAGAAAGACCCAGACCCTCGGAAAAGTCCCTCGACTCTTCCGAGAGTCTGATGTCGCCGAGCGGTTCCTTGATCGTGGCAAGCCACACCTCAGTCGTTTCGGGCCCGGTTAGATTTTCCTACGGAGACCTCATGACTGTTTCCACATCGCTCGCTTGTTTTCCTTGAAACCCGACAGTCTCGCGTGAACCGACCCCCTTCTGCTCCTTCCCCTGCTCCCATTGCTGAACCGTTTTCTCCGCTCAGGTCGTTTCCTGTTAGCCCAGGTCCCTCGTCCCGCGTCATGGCAGTGCATTATTCCGTAGGTATGTCACATCAGACTCGGAGGAACGCTGATGTTGTTCCTTCCTTCTCGCTGCCAGTGCTGCCGTTGTTGTTGTCAAAGCCGAGCCGGATAACTCCGTGAGAAAATATGGAAATACTTCGTCGGGCCCATCGTAGCACCGGCACCGCCAGCAAATGCGAGGTACGAGTAGACTTCCCTCCAGGTGTAGGTGTATAGTTTCTGTCGTCAGAACACGTTTTTGCACTCAGGTCCACTGAGATGGCGCGTAGCTTATTTTTCAACTATCGGAGACGGACGGAGCCTCGAGGAAACATGAGCAAAAAGAAAAAATACACACGGATCTTTTGAATGATTCATCTTCAGATCAGAAATTTTTCAGCTACTATTTTGGAGGACCGAGCAATCCTAACTCGAAAAGCCATGGATGTCGTGAATGCCGAAGAACCTTAAATTCTCGCACACTTTGATATACGCGCAGGATTGCACGAATTCGCAGTATTTTTTGCCGAATTTCCAGTTTCCGGTTTCCGGCGCCAGGGAAAATACACACAATGGCAGAAGCTGGAGCTGACGCGCAGATTCGCACCGGTACTCAGCGTGAGCGCCCACTTTTCGGTAACATTTGACCGTACGCTCCGTTATCGTGATCGCGCTCCATTGTTGTCAATTTTCTGACGACGAAGTCTCTTTTCACGGAATCAGATTGAAAATCGGTCGAATTTCCGTCGACAGGCAATGTGAATTGAGATTGATTCGGACAGAGACTGATTGAGTCGCGGGAATCACCGAAATTCTCGATCGAGTTCCCGCATCTGGACCCAGCGCGATTGTTGGAAAGAATGGATGGACGAAATTAAACGGTTGTTTATCCACCGCTTATTCAATCTAAGGATTCTCCGGCTGCGCGATAAGTGTGCCCCAAGTCCTGTATATTTCAATCGCTCACTCGAACCCGTAGCGACTGAAAGCGGAAATGCAAATTCCCTCCAATGGATCTGCAACTGTCGACGGGTACGCTCGAGGGATGATTTCAATCACAATGAAACAAGTAGTCGACTGACTTATCCCGACAGTCACAGAGCGAGCCTTCTAGTCGGGCGCTACTCGTCCATCAGTCTGCCTATCAATCCATCTATCTGTGCACATCTATCGGTTCCTACATCGCCGTGCGCGAACTCGGTTTCATTCATCGTCATAGCGACGCAGCTTATCCGGGAGTTTTTTTCCGCCACGTTGAGCAGCAGCTAAGCTCACTCCTTGACCGGAGCGACCTGATCCGACCCAATCCAGTTGGGCGCTCTTCTTCTCCGCACGTCAGATCGTAACACAATCGACTCCGTATGCTTCTCATTCTCGCCCTCTCTCTCTCTCTCATCTTCAAAGTGCTAAAATCCCAGAACTTCGAACAATCGAAGATCACGGCGAATCAGCGCCTGTCCGCCAGCTATCCAGCCAGCAAGCCATTATCATTCAGAACATGTCTCTACGCGTGCTTAGAATATTCATCCTTGTGTGTACAGGAAGACAAGAGCAATCAATTTTCTTCGGAACTTAGTCTGAAACAGGGAATCTGAGACAATGGGAGAACGACCTACGCTTGCGCATTTGGAATCCCCGGAATAGTCAACAGAAATATTGAATTGCACTGAGATAGAGTTTCATGCGAGTCGTATTTTGTTCCGATTTCGCTCCGTTGGTTTGTAACGGCTCCTGATTCGCTCCCCCGCCCCCTGCCCCCCTGCCTCCCGGACCCGCGAATCGTCCCGCCAAGGCTGAAAAGGGGTCCATCATGGTTTGGGTTCATGAGTTGTCGACGGTTCCTCATTTTTTACATTTACCCCATTTTGATTGGAACTCGGAAATTAATTGAGGGGAACGCCTCGATGAAGCAGAGTCTGCGAGCGTTGAAGCTTTGTTCCGCGGAGAACTCTTGCATGCCCCATCGGAAATTCGACCTCCCCGCCCGCCTTCCGTTCAACGCCCACCGCCTTTTGCCTTCCACCCACTCGTCACCTCAGGTTTCTCCTCATTCTCTTCCTTTCTCTCTCTCCCTCTCTCTCTGATTCTCTCTGTCCCCCTGACTCTATTAATCTCCCTTCGACTCCCTCCGCCCAGCCCTGGCCCCATTCATCCCACAGCACACACTGACTCTTTCACTCTGTTCGCGCTCATACATAAGCAAATTAAGACGCCAGACGAATTCCTAAGAAGAGGCAACGGACCGCTTCAGTCGGCCTATTTCTCATCCATCCTACTCCTTCTTCCTTTCTTTCTTTCTTCCTTTCTTACTCTCTTCCCCCCACCCCCTCGTCGCTACGAGTCACTCAATCCGGCTTTCGTTTTTCTTTCTCATATCATCATCTGAGAAGGGACCTCTTGGGACAAGGCCGTCACAGCTACCGGCACCACTATGCGCGTTCCTGAGGGTGCTGCTGTCGCCCCCGCTGCTGCTGCTGCTGCCGCCCCAGCTGCTAATATTGCTACTGCTTCCGTTAATGCATATAGATGCTCCTGAGATCGCTCTTTCCCTCGCTATATCGGGGATCTCTAGAAGCCACCGATAGCAATAAATACCCAAGAGAGTCACTCCCACTCGAGGCTCGCATTTCATTTTGTCTCTTTCATCTTTTCTATTTGCTCGACGGCGACGACGACAACTCCGTTCAGTCATTCGCGTAGTGTACACAGTATCCAAAAAAATCGTCGGACTCCAAGCCCGCGACTCGCTCTGAGTAAGTTTAATCTTCAGCTTGTCGACAGGCCTTCTTCGCGGGAGAGTTGTTTGAGTGAAATTTGCGTCGCTTTCACTCTCCAGCGGATGACTCCAAACAAAGTCAACATCGAAGACTCGCGCGACTCGAGCGAAATATTGGTCGCCTCAGGCTACGGGGGCGGAATGAGGGGAGTCTGTTCCTTGCGAACCTCGAGTCAAGTCGGGCAAACGATGTGGATTCGGTGCTCAGTCGAACATGAGACGAAGATCCGTAGGGATCTCGTAGGAGATTCCCGTCGTAAAGTCGGCTCGAGGGAAAAACCCGAGCCCGCGCGCGCTTCTTCGTCGCTCGAGACACAAGCGCCGTGTTTAATGAAGAAGTTTAATGAGCATGAAATTGTTAGAAGTGGCTCCTTCTCTCCTCGGACCGCTCGAAGGAATTCGCGACGACGACGACGACGCTCCGGGGCTGAGGCTCCTGTGTTTGTTGGGCTGCCAGGCAAGCGGGTGGGTGGGTGGAAGTGCGTTCGCTTATGGGTCGAGCATTGCGGGGACAGATTGGGTTTCAGCTGGGAATGGCTCCGAGCACGGGACATCGCGGGATTCAGTAAGTCGTCGAGGAATGAAGAGTATGTTCTCCTTGGATTTCTGCGACGCAGGGAGCATGAGAGCGGGAACGACCGGGGCATAGGGAACAGGGTAGAACGGCGGGAGCGGGGAGAGGAAGGGAGATGAGGAGACGAACAGCGAAGGAGAAGGAGATAGCGCCGCGGGCACAACAAAATCAAATAGGGAAGTTGGTGCCGCGAGGAAAATGAGCAGAGGAACATTACGTTTGCTTCAAGGATCTTGATTTCCGAGGAAAGTTCGAGATCACTTCGGAAACGAAGCGCCTCCGGAGAGCTTTCCAGGAGCAGGAGAGGAGATCGTCGCAGATTGAATGCGGATCCAGGAGAGAAATCGTCCAAAGAACGGCACCGAAGATACTGAAGGGGGACTTCTGCAGTGAGGACGCAGGCAAGACCGCGAGCACGAGAGATGGGGCTGTCGTGTTGAGTAATGCGACTTGCTGAATCACGAGATGGATGATCTTAATGGAGGCGGTGGGACTGGTTTCGGTAGATGACTGCCGCCCGCCAGCCAGCCCAGGTGGAATGGGGGTGGGTGGAACCTCACAAATCGTCGCAGGCGGATCTACACAAAGGGATTTCGTCACCTAATAATCCTGCCCGCTTCTCCCCGAAGAACAAGCAAGAAGATGAAGTGAAAGCGTAGATGATGAACATTGGTAAGCAGGGGACAGTGTCGGGGGACGAAAGGGGAGGCAAGTAACACGACGGAAGGAAAAACGGAGGCCCCGGTCACGTTGGAAGTCGGGTGGCAAAAGCTAGTCCATAAAAGTTACTGCCAGTAGTGGCCGTAAAGACATCTTTATTGGTCTCCGTTTTGGAACAACGGAGAAAAAGCCAACACCACCGACGCCTGGCGGGAGGAGGAGGCGGCGGCGTGAGAGAGCGAGAAATAAAGGAAGCGAAAAAGCTTTCAAGATAACCCGTCCCACTATGTAGGACACCTAAGTGCCTGTCTTTGCGTGCCCGCCAGCCGGCTCGCCCGCCCGCCCGCTCGCTTTCCATGCTTCTTACGTCCCGTCTGATGTAATGCTCAATAAGCAAGCACATATTGTCTCGAGTCGCTCGATCGTTATTGCTTCCGATTGTATTTGGTCGCAGCCTTGCGAATATTTCTCCACGTTTGAGCCCGCTGGTACTGCGACCGGCGCGGCGCCCCAACGAAGAACGAACGAAAAAAACTGTCGGCCGAAGGCGCTCTCCCTCATGCTTCCAGGCACGTGGAACTGACCATTCCCTCCGCGAGTTTCCGTTTAGGAGGAATACTGGCGCCATTCTGTCCCATGACTGCGTCTTGGTTTGGAAACAATTCCACAATTTTTTCACGTTTCAGTAAACGAGGAAATCTTCCAGGAGAATCCAGGTCGATGAAGTCCCGAGGGCAAACCGAAGGGGTCTGATCTCTGATTTTTTACAGAAAATGGTCGGCGGAATCGATCGCGGAACCGAACGCATCTCGACTGCCCGTATTTGTTTGGACTAAATCGACTACTTCGACCATCTGTGCAGTCCCGGCACTTGAAAGGAGGCATTCGGCGCGACACACGACAACCGGAACTTTTGGGCGATTTTCCAGGCCGTCGGTGTGGTTTCCCCTCGCATTCTACAGCAAAATGGATGAGAACTTGCAAAACTGTCCGATCCCGCACCTCGTCCAACCCCATGCAGAGGTTCTTTGTAAATCAGAGCAGGTGGGAACCGAGGCTTGAGCCGATGATTGTGAATATCGACATTGGTCGGGACGTCTTGAAGCGCCACTCCACTAGGATTCCATCAATCAAGCACCCGAACGGCACATAGTGATTAATTTACGATGTTATGAGTCAGATGGGTGCATATTGTCTCGAAAATGGAAATGATCACGCCGAGCCGAGCTCTTCGAGTTCAGTTTTGTGTCTAGAGGAGCGGAATATTCCGTTCCGAAATCCCATTGAGGAT
Source organism: Lepidoglyphus destructor (assembly GCA_031001835.1). NCBI lineage: Eukaryota > Metazoa > Arthropoda > Arachnida > Sarcoptiformes > Glycyphagidae > Lepidoglyphus > Lepidoglyphus destructor. The sequence goes on along the minus strand of JARNKU010000269.1, from coordinate 33,583 downwards.
GCTTCACAGATCTTTCAGCGGCGCCTATCAAAAGAACGGCTTCCATGCTATATTCATACAGTGGTTCCGTTGTCTCTCGCACTCCTTCCTCTTTCGTTTTCGGACTGAACACGAACAGCTGTTCCATTCGTTCCATCAGACTGTGCGCTCACTTGATCGGAAATGTGGGACCGCTGCAGTTTTCTCCAAGAGCTCTCGATATGCACCTCTCAATCCTTGACTTTCGAACCGGAGCCTCATTCCCCCGCAAGGTCTGCTATTCTCCCTCTAACACTCGTTACTCGGTCTCTTTTTCTCCTCGATATCTTTCTCGAGAAATCTCTCCTTCCCTCGATCGTTTGGAACCTCATCAAACCGCGGCTCTCATCAACTGAGGCAATCGTTCGCCGGGAAAATCTTCAGTCGACGAACCGATGTTCACTCCTCCCCTCGAATCCTTTCTGCAATGACTCCTCATCGTCTCCTTCGACGAATACTTCTCCTCGCAGGAGTATTCTTTGGAATCATTGCGACGGAATCAGACGGAGAAGAGCGATAGGACGCGCGTCAGGAGGACACGAGATGAACATCCACGACAACGAACTCCGAGGCAATCGCGGAAGGAAGCAGTAGGAGACAGAGGTAAGAAGAAGCATCTGTATGATCACAGAACCACACGGCGCCAATGGTTTCCATCGAATTCGTCCCAAGTCGTGCCGCAAAAAGAAACCGACTCGCTGCTGGTACGACTTTCCCAACGTCGCGGCCATCGACAACGAGGCAAGAATAGGATCGAAAAACGATCCCACCACAAACTCTTTCTCCACCTCAAGAGTCCTCTAAGCAAGTGCTCAAAGTCGTCCCTCATGGAGAGAAGAGAAAAATCCTCGAGCAGTTTTCCTACTGGCATCAAAAGCCTCAAAAGTCTCGGGCTGGTTGGCAGGCGAGCTAGCCGTCAGGCAGGGCAGCGGTTCGAAGAGGGAAAGAACGCAAAAAAGAGGCAAAGGCTGGCGTCCTCAAATACTCTCTTTCCATACTTGTCCGGTCCAATCTCCCTCTCAGATGGCTTCCGAAAGAAGGGCATCACTTTTTCGAGGGGACTTGGTCCGAGGGAGGGGGACCAGAGGGACAGGAATCAGGAAAAAGGGGCCCAACGGTTGGCAAGTGCCGAGGGAAGTGTTCGCAGAGGCGACAGAGGACAACGAGCCGAGAAGTTGTGGAAATAGGGAAGTCTCTCTTTCCCTCCAAATATCCAGAAAAAGAAACTGATAAATGAAGAGGGAGAAAGGGGGAGGGGAGCCGGTGGGGGCATCGGTGGAAGCCGATGGAAAAGAAGGACGGAGAAGAGACTGGGAACGTTGGGTCGAGGTCTGAGAAGAACGGAGGGATTCGCAAAGCGGGGCAGAGGACGCCGCGGGGGTGGGGGGCGGCGAGAATGAGGACGACTGGGACGGGGGGAATCGGAGGGAGCAGGCCGAGTTACGCGGGGGAGGGGTGCGGGAGAAGCAAAAGGGTAACAGGAGAAGCTCCGGGGAGAACGCAGACAAAGAAAAGGTTCTAGAAAAGCTGGAGGGGGACAGGGGACCGCGGGGACGACTACTCGGACTCTCTTCCGCGTTGTGCAAGCGGAAAAAGTCTCTTCTTTGCAAGAGAAGAAACGGACGGACTGAACATTTCTGCGCTGTTCTGACTTTGAGAAATGAACCGCTAAACTGGCGCTACTCCCTTTGGCGACTGCCATCCGCCTCTGGCCCTCAGACAGCCTACCAGCGAGGCGGAGACCGACCGCGGCTCAAACCGCTGCCACAACCTTCGGTCCTACTGTTCGCAGCGGAGGCGCGATTGACTTTTCACAACTCCTCCTAGGGCCGTTTCTTGCCACGCCGAAAGCAGTTTTTATGGATTTGCCAACATGGAACTCGCTCTCCGAAACCTGAATTCGAGAATTTCAGAGCAAATATTCATGCCAGTGCTCGCTGAACCACAAGACCTGACTCCTGCTCCCTTATCCTGACAATTTCGACTCCTGTGAGGTCCTCTACAATAATCACAGCTGTCTTCTCGCTCGGGGATTATTTGGCGATCCCACTTCCAAGCTCTCTCGCCTTCGCCAAAGCTACGGCGATGACACTCGGCCGGAATGAAGGCCTCAAGGAGAATTCTGTGGTTGCCTCGCGGCCATTCTTTCCCTCTTCTTCATTTCCCCCTTCTCCCACCTGTTCCCTCGTCATGAGGAAGATCCGTTCGAGACTAGGCGGAAAAAACTAGCTGAGCATAGGAGACCTACCACGCTCTCCTATCCGGATTGTCGGATAGTCAGACGTTCGATGGAAAAACTCTAATAAGCGGTTTGGCCCCGAGGTATTTTTCTCTTTTTCCCCCTCTCTCTCTTCCGAAGAGAGATTCCGAAGTCCCCCGCTGGGTATTTTGTTTCACAGCCGAACGAGCAGTTCCTTCTCACACAACGCCCAGGACAACTCCCTCCTAAACCAATCAGCAATGCATTCTTAGCCGGCCAGTGAGACAGTAGCACAGCTAAGGGCAGTGCCAAGCAGAGTGACATTTCCTCCTAACGACAACAGCGACTGTAGTTTCGGAATTCCAAACTCAAAGTAGGCGATGCATCGAAGACGAAGGCGAAAAAGTCTGCGGAGCCAGCATCTGGAACCGCAAATGTTTGTCTCCCAGAATCCACATCGTGGCTCTCATCGATGCCGTCTATTCAGCGGCTAGGGAAGCGAAACACAACAAGAAAAACGCAACTGAGCAGATTTCGCTTCCATTCGGCTCGTTGCTCGCGAGGATAATGTGAGCGCCACGCAAAACGCGGTCATCCGGGCGGAATCCGTTACTTGGATGGGGGATGTTTCTGCTGGAAGCAGCTCTGCAAGCGGCAAAACCGGTGATGGAGGCAATGGGAAGGGTTGCAGACAGCGAATGCCATGCTTGTCAACCGAGAGGCAACGATGGTCAGTCAGAGTGGTGGGGTGAAGTCTTATCTGACTGAAACAAACTAGGGAGGGCAAGCATCTGAGTTGTCGTAATCATGAACGCGAACGAATGAACGACCAACCAACCGGACGGCCGAATGATTGATGACACACAATTGGCGAGCCGCTCCCATAACAAGGAACAACCTCTCCCGGCTTCGTTCTCTCTCTCTCACTCCTCCTGCTCTCTTGCCCCCCCCCCCCCAAACTCTCGCACTTTCTTGATGCCCCCCTTGACAGGTTTCCGCCCCTAGGAGGGACCGGGAGACAGGGGAGCAGGCTGGACGAGATACCCAAAATGAGAGACGGATTGAATCGACGCAGTAGATGAGATACCACGTCGGATTGATGGAGGAAACCCCACATAAATTCATATGAGACAGTGACGAGGGGAGCGGTTGTATGAGGTATGGAAATGGGGGAATGGGGACGGGGAAGGAGTGCGGGGACCGGGGCGAGGCGATGTATGATGTATCTCGAGATGAAACATCACCTCGGATCGAAAGCGCTTCATGGCGATGAGGTATGGGCCAGGGAGAGAACGATGAGTTTCAGGTCCTGAGAGGGGCCCCCATAATGCAGCATATGGGGGAGTGGGGGGACAGGGGAAAATGGGACGTATGTGGGGAAATGCGGAGAACAGCGAGGAAAAATCGTTGGGGGGGGCATAATTGACTTGAAGTATACCCGTGTATACTATGTCTACGACGACGCGAATGAAGATTGACGTTTGCCCGATGAACAGAGCCGCTACCCGCTCGCTCCCCTGACTGGTGGCTCCCAAATTGAGCCGAGATGTGAGATTAGGCATCGAAGACGATCCTCTGGGATAGCACGAAGAAAAAGCAAGAAGCTCGCTGCTAAGTTCTACTCGCGAAATGAGTCACGAACCCGGCTCACTTGGGACCGATACTAGCTGGTAAGGAGATGGCGGCCATCGGCGCTATCGGTGGAACACTCAATCCAGCGGCAGCAGTAGGGGCTACTGGTGATGGTTCCACCCGCAGCGGGACGGTGGTGATACTCCGGCTACGTCTACGTTCCCTTTCGACCGATCGGCAGGCCTGTGGCTTAAGTTTCGGCTCTTACCGTCACAGCCACCATCGCAACGATTGCGTACAAAGCTGTCGAGCTCAAAAAAGAAGTGGCGTGGCTTAAGAGACAGGACAGGGAAAGAGTCTGTCAATGCTCAACTTGCTGCACTGAAAGGCGCTTCCCTGAGGGACTAGAGCTTTTGTCTCATACACGTCGCTTTCATCCGATGCTCTCTTGCATCACGTTTGGCGAAAGTGTGAGATGTGTGTGCTTACCCATTTCCTGCCCTCTAAATCTCGTTTTCTAAATTTGCTGAGGCTTTAATCCTCGGAGGTTTTTCAGAAGTTATCGTTTGTCTTTCTTGAATAGCATCTACCTAAGAAGTTCTCATCGTACCGCGGGGATCCGAACCAATTCCTCTCGAAAGCTCACCAGATTTCGCTCTCGTGCTGTTTTGTGATCATGAACGTAAATTGGATGGAAGAATCTCGCCCCCATTCTTTTCCTTTCTCCGTATTTGTCACCTGCCGATAGGCGAAGCCGCAAGGACTACGTTGCATCTAACTGGAGTTCATTTCAACCGAAGCCCCCCCCCCCCGCCTCGTTCTCGATGGGCGCCGGAAACGCTCGGAACTGCGATCGGGGTCCGTGGAAATAGCTCTACCGCCTGCTTTTGGATACGATGGGCGATTCGCCCAGTCGATCGAACGCTTTCCTCCGCGGACTGTCTGTTTCCTCATCCCTCTCCTCCTCGGTCGCAGTGTTTTGTTTCAACTCTTTTCTCGAGCGGTCGCTCGGCTACAGAAGCGCAAAGGGCCGCGAATTGCCAAAGTCCGATCGAACGAAAACTGCAGTGTTCTCCCGACGAACGAATCGCTCCCGAAATTCGAGGTGTCGGCCACCAGATCACTTCCAAACCACTTTCCAACCTAGAGGCCCTGTGGTCCGAAACTCTTTCCCGAATACTCTCGAATCTGCAACGTTCCACTGTCTCATTTCCTGTAGTTTCTGGATTTCTTTCAGGAACACTCGTTCCCATAGCTTTCTGAACTTTGTCCGCTCAATCCACATATTGGTCATGTTTTGGGTAGATGGAAAACTACCCACGGAAGTCATCTGACGCGCGAGAGTCAACGATTCGTGGACAGCCAAACCTACTCACACTTCCAGCGGCTCAGAAATAAACTCAACGTTTCGATGTTAACGTTCACGTCCGTCTTGGAAAGCCTCCGATTCGAACGACGGTTCCACCCGGCGATCGGTCGGTCGGTCGCCTGAGGTCACCAGCTGAATTTAGCGGGTCCTTGCGACCGACCAACGAGCCGCCCAGCCAGCGACACGACTAACCAAGCGAGCAACCAACGAACCAATCCTTCAGCCACGGAGGGGCACCGACAGAGCTGCCGAGAAGGCAAGCGAAGAAGCTGGCGACTCCGGAGCCATCTTGAATTTCCGCTCAATCATCGTGTCTTGTGAGCCAAAACGAAGATTCCGCCGAAAAGCCGGTCGAGCTTTTTTTTCTGGCAGATTTCGAAGAGTCAGTGAAGTTCGCTCCCCGCTGAACGGAAGCATCGGAGACACATATTTTGGACGCCACGCCACGGCAAGGGTGTGCACGCAACCCTACTTTGTATCGGGCGATCGGTCTCGCTGATTCTTCATCAGAAAATCGAAAATATATCTGTTTCGGTTACGAAACGGCGGCGCGGTGTGGCGTCGATCAGTGGATCACAACGGGATGGGCCCAGAGAGAATTTCGCACGGATCAAGAATCAAGATCTATTTGTCAATGACTTCTGGAATGGTCGGCCGAATCGAGAACCGCTAGCAAAAGACCCGCTAGGGAATGTCTCGACCTTTTCATCGAGCATCAGAAGAAAAAGAAGTTATTAGGAAAAGGATTGCGTGGATCCTTCTGAGAGACTGACATAAAGGACTTTGAAAAATCAACGAGCTTGCGGAACATTTGCCAAAAACTGCGTCAAAACTTCGATCAGCGATCACCGGGAGACCGATTCCGCAATTTTCCATCGAAGTTGCATTCGCGGAGTCCTCAGGGGGTGTTTCCGAGGGATCTGAGCTCCGTTCGGGAAGAAAGTACCGAGTACCTCTGACGCAAACCGGAGGTTTGTGGTGCTATCGCATCGTCATGAATATTCTCGATTGGAATGCAATCCGGAATCTTATAAAATGGCTCGGTGTCTCCTGCACTGCCCAAACAAATTGTCCCCCTTTGTCGGTGGTTTACCGCAACCGCATTGCAGCGAAAAGAAGAAGAAGAAGAAGAAGAAGGAGAACCAGGACTTCCCGATTCCACCGTTCGTTCTTCTGCTGCTAGTTCACTGAAGAGAACCGCTTTCCAAACCGATATCGTTGTAATGCAATCCTTCTCATCGGGTTTTGTCGATTCAATCGAAGCGGAGGAATTCGACAAGTATATTGTATGGGAGACCCGATTTCCGAGCAAAAAAATAACATTCGCTAAAAGTCGCCAAAAAAATTCAGGAAACTTCCTAGACCTTCCTTTCACAACGGCTGTCTATAGCGGCTCTTAAATTTCGGAGGCGGTTCGCGTAGGAGTGGGATCGAGAAAAGATGAAAGCGAAAGTCAAATAAGCAACACGCGCACTAATTGCCGTGACTGGTGCAGCGGCTTCGGTTTCATCAGTTCAGTGGACACGGGAGCACGTGTTTTGGTTCCTGCTCAATTTCGTTCGATGCGCTTCAACATGCTGCGGCAGCGCGAGAAGTCTGTGAGTTGGAGTATTATTGCGTTAGGATGTAATTGAATCAAATTATTTCTACAGCCCAGTAGATTGCTACGAGCGCGGTGACGCTGTGCTGCGTGGCGTCGAAGCCTACGGCTTTTCTGACGTACGTCAGACTGACATTGTAGTGAAATCGAGAGAAGAAAAAAAAACACAGGTGGGCCGCCGCTTGGAATGAAACATATTCGTATATCGGTTGTCCGTTCCCGTCCATCGCTCCGTCTCGTCAGAATTCAGTGACGTTAATTTTTTCCGTCTGTGTTCTTGTTGTGCCCTCCTCGCATCTCATGCGATAAGAAACAAAAAAAAGCAGCGTTTTGGACACCTCGTGACAACGGCGAAATTACTGGCGCTGGACAGCACAGCGCTAGCGACGCGATAATTCTCTCAAAGCGGAAAAGCGGCGGGAAACGCGGACAGAATCCGTGAACCATGAAAGGGAAGAGACTTGGACCTGGAAGGGAGTCGTGGACAACGTCCTGAATACTGTCTCGATGAATGTCTGTCTGAATGTTCGAGCACCGATCATGGCTCCAACCTCTTCGACTAATCCGGTCGGATCATCGGATTGATGGAAGATTGATGACGCCATCCATCAATCATTCATGAATAGCGTCCCCAATTCTCTCCTTCGTGTTTGAGGTCGGCCTTCGAGTTGGGTCAGAAACCTAAAGGATGGCGAAATGGTATTCCCCGTGGTACTCAAAAGTGCCACTGAAAGCTAGTAAGTGCCACAGACGATCTTCTATCGGCTTTCGCCACCAGAACGTCACGCGAGTCCCACTTGCCTGAGCAAGGACATAGGACAATGTCAAAAAAGTATCACAATATGAAACCGCGGTATTACAATACGTTATGACGAACGTGACACAATGTCACGGAGTTGCCACAGGGTTCCCGGCAAAACGCAACAAGGGTGCCACGGGAACAGCGCACATTTGCCGGGAATCAGCGATCGCCGTTTTGGTTGTAGTCACGCGAAATCGTCGCAGTTTTTCCATGGATCCTCCCCTTTCAGCGGTTGGTCAGTCAGTCGGTCGGACGGACGGACGGACGGACGAACGGCGGAATTGACAACAAAAACGATTTGAATCATTCAATCATCTAGGTAATGAAGATTCTGCGGCTCGTCAAACGACCATCGACGGACGGACGGACAGAAATCATTGCTGGGCGAGATAGAAATATTCCAGGAAGCAGTTCCTCTTTTCAGATAGCGGCGTTCTAGCGGAGGATTCCTCCAGGGATCGACGATTGTGACTCGTGGTCGATCGGTCTGTCTGTCTGTCGATCCACAGCTCGGTTAGCGATTCAATGAATGCCTCAAGAATACCATCGCTCACCGAGTTTCGCCTGTCAATTTGCCTCGTTAAGCGTAAAAAGAGACCAAGTTATATTGAACAAGGGAAGAATGGGAGAAGTCTGAGACCTGAATGGAGAGGGACACACGGGGGCAGCAAAGCTTCAATTATGGAACAGATCTTCTCCGTCTCCCTACCCGGTGGAGATCCTCGCCGTAGACATGGGAGACCTAGTGTCAAACTGTCAACGTTTCATTTATCGGTCTGAGATACACGATTAATTCGGTGACGCCGCGCCGTCTGAATCGAGGACGTTGGTGTCCAGCAAATTCCGGGCGGGTTGTTGGGAGGGGGTCTATTGTTGACATCGTACGTCGACACTTTTGTGAGATCTTTGAGAATTCACCGAAGACTCGTTGACAATTCTGAGAACTTCTGCCCGTCCCCCCAAAGTTTTTGAGAATTCTCCAAAATAGATCCGCAAACTCAAAAATAGAAACAAAAAAAACTTTCCCGAGATTGACCGTGCTTCGGGGACACCGGTGATTTCTAAGAGAATTTTAGATTTTTCATAGAATTCCGGGATTTTCTCGAGACTGTATTCTTGATTCTTCGAAAAAACTGAACTGACTGAATACAGGCAGCAAACAGTGGTACCGTCGGCGCTTTGTTCTGTCAGATGTTAACAAAGTTATTTATTATTCAACGAATCTTTTGCGGGAAACTGACTTGTACCGAAACCGAACTCGATAAGCAGATTGTCTTATCAACTTAGTGGAACCAAGGTAACAGGTATATAGAAGTGAATATAGAAGGCGGAAGAAAGCAGCACCGAGAATTTTAATCAGACGTAGGCAATCTACGATCATCGAACGGGTACTACTCATTCGGTTAGTTGGTTAGGGAAAAATCCGACCGGTCGACGAGGAGCGAAGTCCGAGCGATCGTTAAACACTCAGGAATATTCCATTGCGCGATTATCGTTGTCTCGTTTCCGCTCTTCTTTTTTTTTTTGTCGGCGACGGATCCTTCACGGTCAAGAAAAAAGCAAGGAGGGAAAGTTTGGAATCGATCGCCATCCGGTGCCTCATCAAGCGAGATTTTACGATACCCGACAGAAGACCACGGGAAGATTCAAAGGCGAGAAACTTTCGTTCTGCTCTCGTGGCCCGTAGAAGGGCGTTTGGACGCTCGGGGAACACCAGCGGAAAAATCGACGGCTGTCAGATGGATGCCTAGGAACGGTTTTTAGCACAGGACTCGCACTCAGGCCTCCGGGGCGATGCGATCGAGGAAGATTGCGACTTGGAGCAGCTTGATGAGTATTCGTTCGATTCTGATTCCTGGTCGCGAGGAACACCAATAGGAAACTGATAAAATTTTGAGACGAAAATTTGTCACACCAAACCGGATGAAGCTATCGGATATCCTCGAGCACTCAAGCGTCAGTAACACCAGTGAACCGTTTAGTTAGTGTATTTTTACAGCATTGATTTTCCCTCCTTCCTCCTCTCTTCTAATCTTTGCCGTCGTCGTGGTCGTCATCAACGTGTTCGTCAAAGATCAGTCCACCGGTGATAACGCAAAAGGTTCACCGGAATGAAGAGCAACGTCGGCATGCGAAAATATTTTCGAATAGCAGATCCAGTGTTTTTATTTTTCTCGCGACGGTAAATAAGTTTTCGGAAGTTTGCTTCCTCTCGAGGCTCAGTTGACACAGGCTTCCGGCTGACTGAAAACTCGTAGTTTCCGAAACCAAATATCGGCGCATATTTGTGGTGTGAGTTCGCACACTTTGTTCTAGAACGCTGCGCACTTCAAAGGCTCTAAAACCAAGGATTTTATGATCCATAAACTTCGGAACATCGGATGTTCTGTTGAATTCTGCCGAGCTCGCGAATTCTCGGATCCGCTGTCAAAACCAGTGAGGAATTGAGAATTTTTCGCCTGAAACCGCGCCGTGACACACGAATCGAATTAAGAATCTGATCGAACAGCGAGGTCGAACCCAAACGGCTTGACTATCTGTCCAACAACCGTGTACATAACGCGCTGGGACATATATTTCAGGAGAATCCGACGGAATCAACTCTTCACCGGAATCGGGACCAAAGGGTGCGGATATTTCGCAAAATCGCAGTGAAACGTAGGATTTTTCAGATCTCTCGCGGAGGAGTTGAGCATCATTTTTCTCGGGGCAAAATTCGGAAATTCGTGAGAAAATTCGCACTATCGTTGAAGAATTCGAACTTCCACCGGAGTTCTTGCCGTGTTCTCTTCCGAAGGGCAAGAACTCCGAACCGGGATCCGCTCCGAGGTCTGACACTGCGTTTTCTGACGAAGCCATCCAAGTCAACGCAGTGCTTCCTTGAAGAGCACGCCGGCAAATCCTCAAAATCCACAAAAGTGCTCGCAATCCTAAGCTGACAGTTGATAGTTTTCAGAAGTAAGTGTTTTCTTTCTCTTGAATTGGCGTCGTCTTCGATTCAGGGTTTGTCGACTGCTGTTGTTGTTGTTACCATCGCCACCACCACCACCACCGCGACTTGACTGCGTAGCTGTAACTGCCCCAGCGACCGCTGCATCTTAGAAGCAAGCGGCGACCTTGGCTCCGTTCATAATACCGTTGACACAACAGACAGCAGCGTGGTCGCCCTACGATGGCTTTGTGTGAATGAAAAACCCACATAAACTCAGCCAGCCGGCCAGCCAGCCACCGACCACTGGTCCGCCACGCCACTGCCGCCGGACGCCTTCACCGACATTACCGCCGACGAGCTCCGCTATCGAATTCAGCGGTGCTACCAAACTCGTCACAGAACCGAAAATCATCCGGTGTGTCGTTTGCCCAGCTAAAAGCTAATCGCCAACCGGACGGGGTCGAGCGAGGCGGGCAAGTAGACAGAGACGAAGGAAGACAGGCAGGCATGCACCATCGGAGTTCAAGCGACGGTCATCGTTGTCGACGGCGCTCGTCGAAACGCGCACCATCGAAAAGCGCTCTACTTGAGCCATTGGACCGACAGACAGACCGAGCAACCAACCGACCGACGGACCGATCGGGCCGTGCCACTAGGATCAGGGTAGAAACCCGAAGCTAGCGGAATTCGAAGCAAGAATTACGCCGGGCTGAATTTCGTTCGAAAGGGTTAGCCCGCCCGCTTCGAGCTTTCCGGATGATTGCTCACCAGGAATCCAGACGGAAGGCGAAGCCGAGGTTTCGAACGCCGAGCCCGGACGCCCAAGTCCGCCGGCCGCACCTCGATTCCACCAATTCCGCATCCATGCCATGTAAGGCATGCCCCCCACCTCCTATCGGATAAACACCCGAGTGGAGACTGTTACCCCCACTATCCCCGCCGTCCCCTCCCCTCCCCCACCGGGAACAGTGGCGCGAGCCGGAGAAATCGACGCGTCCGCGGTGCGCGGCTGTAGAGTGTGAGAGATAGGGTGACATAACGTCACGAAGATAAATTAGAGCCTGAGCAACTCTTTCAGGTTTCGAGCTCCGGATCGAGCTCGGGTCCGTCCCGATCATTAGCGGCGGCATCTGCCGCGATTTAAACGGGTGCTCACCTCTTCGTGATTTTGGGAGCATCAGAGCGAGCGACGAGCGAGCGAGTGAGTGAGCGGGAGGGGAACAAACTAGGTTTCGATTCTCTTTTGGAAGAGCGTTGCGAGTTTGCAAGGAAAGGAAACTAAGAAGCGAGAAAACATATCAGGGAAACAAATTCGATAGAATCCGGAGCAAACATCACTCGGGATCGTTTGAGTTTTCCGCTCCTGAGAGGATTCCTGCCGTGAATTCGATTCGAGCCTCTGGCGGCCGGCCCCGCGTTTGTTTTTCCGGGAAAACAAAATCACGTTCCCTTCCTTCGTTGTGTTTGGAGATTCGATCGACGAGCAGCCCAAGTTCTTCGTCATTCCTCGTGGACTGTCGGTTTTTCAACAAATGGACCAGAAACGGTGGTCGTTGACAACTGGTGAAATATCCGGAGTGAATCTGCTCAGCTTCGCACACTGTTCACAGCAGAGTTTCGGTTGAAGAATTTTATCCATGTTTTAATCCAGGAGCGAGTGATTGCACGAACGCGAGACGGGAACAGTCTCTCGATAGTATTCGACACGGTCGTTCGAATGTCGAAACGGTTCTTACCTTAGAAGCGCACGTTGATGACGGGAGGCACAAAAGTTTTTTCAGCAGCACACTGTGTTCACGTATAACTGAACCGTTCGTCCGCAGCGTTCGCGGCGTTAGAGCGCTTCGCTCCGAATGCCGCTGGACGAAAGTCGCGACCCTTTCTGCTCGGTTCCTTCTTTCCCGCGACTGAAAATTCATCCCCGTCGAAGCCGCCACCACCAGCCGTGGTGGCGGCATGATACTACGTTGCTGGGTACTGCGAGTGATGGTACCGCTATTCGACTGTCAATAGGTGGCCCTGCTCGCGCGATCGCCGTCCGCACTGTGAGCGGGAACAACTGTGACCCGCGGCAGTCCTGCAGAATCTTTAATCAATGTGAAAAGATACATAGGGAGCTTTTGCTAAGCAAGCTTGAGATGATGCGACAAACTAGAGGTGGAAATTCTGCCAAAATCGGGAAAATCTGTGAAGAAAGGTTTCGGATGAAGAACATGTGAAAACCGTGATAAATTTGCAAAGAATCGGGAGATCGCAGTTTTGAAACCGATTCCGAGTTCCAATGAGGTTCCTTGATACTCTGCTTCCAATGGAGACAGGCGCTCATGGTAGATGCGAACTTTTCATCAGTCGACGTTACCTCGTTTTGGCGACTTATTGCAGTCCATCTGATATCTCGGGAACGAAATGTCTCGAAAGTTACTGGGGTTTGAGGGGTTTGGACCCGTGTTAGATAAGCACTCCTCTCGAGCAGTGTATCGTGGTAATATGCTGGGAAGTATCGTCCAGATCAGTGTTTCAAGACTCAAATTTCGACCGTAACGAATGACGTCATTTGACTTTGACGACCGGCACCGTGAAGGCGGAAGTCCTAAGACGTGCCGTCCTCATGCACGGCGCCTCCGAGTCGAAGTTCCGAGCAAGCCTTACTGATGCAGATTTTGAAAATTCTCGAGTTCAACGATATCGGAAGTGAAAGTCGTAAGAAGTCGTGAAACGCCATTTCGAGCGAGATTCCGCCATATAATTCCCGAACCCCAGCCTACATCGTGATTAACCTGGCGCGTTATCATCCCCTAAGGGAATCGACCGCTTTCGATCACTCGATGGATGAAATTCAGGTTCTCCCATCTTAATGATATGTATACCCGTGCTTCTCATTTTCATCTGGAGGAGCGTGTGAGGAGGCACTAAGATCCGCGTGTTGTATGAAGTTCGACTTTGATAATAACACTTCTACTAACGGTTCTAGGTGTGGGGCTCATCTTTATTGATTGAAAGTGCGATTGGTATCGTTTGCGGGATGCCGATAGAGAGGATCGAGGAATCTGACGCCAGGGGATGCTCCATTCGTAGTTGATCTATGCCTGTTCTTGAGAATTCCTCATCGGAAAAAGTCGTTTCCATAGAAATTTCTCCTCACATCCTGCGATTTGGAGGAGAAATAATCCCCATCAGGAATATCTGGGAATAACCTTCAGGGCTGTTCCCTTGAATCGTCTCTCCAAGACTACGCAGTTGCGCGAAAACGAAGCTTCTAGGAAGCTCGCTGGAAACTGGAAACGGAGTCCGGCCATCTGAACCTTGAGAACGAATAGTTACAAATTAACCACTTACCGGAGTCACTCTCTCTGCGCGAAACACTGGCCGAGATTGCCCGATGTCGTGACTCGGGACCATGAGTCGTCTCGAAATTATCGGCCATTAAGAAGTGTTCGAGCTCTTGAATTGATCGCAGGGAATCACGTATTCTCTCGAAACTCGACGGCAGGGCCCTGTTGTGAGTACGCTGTGGGCGCACGATCCTCATCCCAACAGACTGTTGAGTTCGCAGCTTAAAAGCAGGAACCGGGGATTTTGGAGATTAGATGTAAATGTCGGAGGACTTCGGAATCGAAAGCAAAAGTCACGAAAAGGTCGTCGGCTCGCAAAGGTTCGCCGCCGCATCCAATTTGCCTGGCACCGAAGAGTTTATCGCTTCTTTTCGTCAATTTTGAGGAATTCCGCAGCGTTAAGTGAGATCTGAAGGGTTTAATTACACAACACCGTTTAGAATTTTCTTGTTCGCAGAAGCTTTGAGGTTTCGCGTCCAACCTTTTTTTCTTGCTTGCAAGTGTACAATGAGTCGTCCTTGCCAATCACCGTGGCGGGTCACTCTTTTCAGGGATGAATGCCTTGAAAGAAAAGCCCGAAACAAAAACCATGTTTCAATATCCCAAAACGAACGCAGAGTCGCTTTGGCCAACAATGTATTGCACAACTTTTTGACTGATGAGTCACTTTTCCTTCTTGTTTCCTTTCCCGCGCTTTTTTTTTGTCTTCTACTACTACTAGTAACAACACCACTGCCACCACCACCACGACCATCAGCTAAAAGGAGAACTGACGAACTAAACTAACTTTTGACCCGCGATGTGGCATATTTGCGTGAGTGTAAAACTTTACAACATCGCCTACGGGGAGCCATCACCAAAGAGCCACCGATATTGAAGCCGCTGTCGCATCTACAGCTACAGCCAGGCTCGGGTGCGGGGTCCGGCGAGCTCCCGATTTCGGAGTGGAATGAATGATGTTCATTGTTCGATGGCAGAATATTGTTTTGCGCTCGCTGGTTCCCTGTTTTTTATTTTTCAAAACCAAAATTCCTCTACGGTAGCTCACTAAGTCGACATCGCGACGTCGATGGCGGCGGCGACGACGACGGCGACACGCCAAGACCGATGAAGAGCCGCCCCAACGTCGCTCACTTGTTGTTGTGGATTGATTTTTGGATAACGGTTAGGATCGGTGGTTCTTCTTTTAAGTCCTTTTTTCGGAGCCTTTCAACGCCTCATTGACTTCGGTCGACGATTTCACTCCGGCGAAGTCGACGACGACAGCGACAGCGGCGACCACGGTGCTCAACTGCTGAAAAGTCAAGGATCGGTCCGCCCATGCGATCCGGAGTCTAGACGCATGTGATCGCTTGCTTGCTTGCTTTCCGAAATGTGTGACTGAAAGAACGACTGGGAAGATTCACGGCCACAGAAGAGAGAATGACTGCAAGGAATGCTCGGCGTGAGCGGAGTTGCGTTTCGTGAGCATAGGGAACTAGCGAGCGGCTCCCATCGGTTCGGTGGTCGACTCCCTCGTTCGGTGGAGGACTCCGGTCTACCCCTCGAAGTGAAAGGCGTCCCCGTTGGCAAACGAATTCCACGATAAACTTGAACGAAAACGCATCACGAATCACGAGACATGTAACTAGAAGTATGCACCAGATGATAGCATCACGATGCCGATATGGGATGCTGGATCGGCGGTCGGATAAAAATTATGGATGATCTTCCAACAGGTTCATAATCAGCACGCATCTTTGATAATATTTTCCACCATTATCGGTATCCGAGATCGCAAAAACGAAACGTAGATTTTTTGAACATTGCCAGTCTTGTTTTTGCCATCTTCGCGAGCAAGCAGGCTTGATAATCGAAGCGGTGAAACATTTGTTTGGTTGTTGCAAAGCATGCATTATGCAAGAATCCCTCGTACGGCTTACTTCCGATCGCTGCTGGATCGCCGCGGTGTGAACTTTCTGACCCAGCAGCACAGCAAATCATTGATGTTTTTTTTTTCTTTAGTGAAAACGACGTAAGGACAGCTCGGGAAAATTCCGATGCAATCGGCGCGGGAACGATCCATGAAAACGCTTCACGGGAGGAAAGAACAACACGGGATCTGAGGCAAACATCAGAATATGAGAAACGAGGAGGAAGTCTGGAATCGAGGAATTTCGAAACCGCGGTAACGAATGAGATAAACAGCGTCAAGTCAAAACAAACAAGACGTATCCCTGGAAGCTCACCGAGTGCTGCAGGCTGCTGCTCGATACAGTTTCCTAACTCATCAGTTGGTTGCCAGTGAAGAATGTCCCCAAATTCATGTTTTACGAGGCACGGAACGGGGTTCGCGACTCATGCGGATACTGATGGTAGTTGGTAACCCTTAACGGAAAGGAACACCGCCCTTCGTCGTTCGCCATATCGCCCCTGGAGAGTTGGCGACGGGCTTCCGCCTGTGTCTCTCTGTTCGGTCTGATACAAACTCTCGGGGAGGGGTTGAAGTTGCGTATTTTATGGGTGAGTTCCAACCGATCCGTGCTCGCCTTCGACGAGCTATGGAAACGATCGACCGGAGAAGACTCCGACACAGAGGACACCGATCGCGATCGGCAAAACACCGACACCGAGAGCCGTGATCGCTCTCTCTCTCTATATCTTCGTTATTCCCTTTTTCCCTCTCCAACGAGTTTGACAACAAAGTAGACGTACCCGCTCTACGGTTTAAAACAGGAAACCACCTCGAATCCTAGCCCAAAATGTCATCACGAGAAAAAAGAAGAAAATCATGTATATACTGCGGAATCTTTTTCGGGAAACTTTCTCGTCTGGTCGGGGGGGGGGGGTTTAAGTGGATGATCTTCAGACCAGGAAGTACTAAAAGTAACAGCTCCTCAAGTCTGAGATGATGAAGTTACGGTGGGGACGGAGCCATCTGGTAAGACGCCGCCGGAGGCGCCGACCGCGCATGGGCTCCATTATGAACGGCATTTTGTTTTCGCGACGCTTGGAGCGTAGAGTTGAAGGGTGAAATCCTGATCCGATCAATAGGCTCGTCCGCCTGACGGCCTGCCCGCCATCGAGCGAGAAAAGGGCGAAAGCTCGATTTTTCTTGCTTCGAATCGCCTCACTCTGCATCCTTTCCCTCACGTCTCTCTCTCTCGCGCTCTTCCCTGCTGTTCCGCGTGCCCGAAAGGAACGGAGGACTAAAATAGAGTCACTGGGCAGGAGCGAGGAACCTAGAGCGGGAAAAAGCCGGCGGGAAAGCTGAAAAGGATGATTTTCTCCACAAGGAGAAACCTCTCTCCTCTTGCCTCTCATCCCTTGCGCCAAGTTGCTGATTCGTTTCGCCATTTTTTCCTTCGTTTTCCTTTCATTCTGCCGATTTGCCCCGAGGCGTTGGTTTTGTTCTGAGTTTTGCATCCATTGCATTTCCAAGTCTCCGAATGCGCCCTGGAATCTCCAGACTCGAACTCGAACCGAGTTCAGCACGGAGTGGTGGCCTTTTGCCCTCGCTGCACTTTGCATGGCTCAAGAAAAAACTGACTGTGAGGATTTAGACCGAAGCCATTTCGAGAGCAGTACAGTCCGAATGCGGCCGTATTTGAGGCGCGAAGGTCGAGTTGGACATTGAAAACTTTCCGAGTGAAGATTCAGTGCCGATGAAGGAACGCTTCTTGACGATAGAAATATCATGATGTTAAACGAAACTTCTATTAGGTACATTGAGCATTCTCGCAGAGAGATTCCCGATGCAACGAACAAGTTCTACTCGCCCGTTCCGCCGGGACACAAATGTTGAGCGAAACTTACCGCGCTAATTGAACCATTTTGAGTTCCGCGTAACCCACGACTACCCAACCGTCTGACCAAAGAGCTTCATCGTCGTGAGCGTTCGAAAAATCGAGAGTGTGACAATCAAGCGTAAGGTAAGCGTGACAGGGTCCACCGTCTGCGGTTTGCGATCGAGGATTCTCGACCCGAAATTCCACGGAGTCGACGGCGAATCGTCGCTCATCCTGGCGCTCTGGCGAATTTACGGTGACGAAATTCTCGTGCGTTGGTCGGTTTCATAAAAAGTGGCGTAATTGACGTTCCTTGCGCACTCTGCGGAGCAGACAGAGAGAGAATCGGGGGAAGGGCTGATCGGGGGGAAAATCAAGGGCCCAAACCACTTGGGGGAGGGGAACGGGAGGACCCACCGCGGGGATCAAGGGGATCCGGCTAAAATGAAGAAAGTAGCGGCGGGGACTGGAGACATTGAGGAGATCAAGGGGAGCGGGGGAAGTCTGCGGGGAAAACTCGGATTCTCAGGGCGAAGGGGCCGCCGATCGTGGCGCGGGGACGCTCACAGATCATCAGGCCAAGTCAGATTGAATATTAATGAAATGTGGATGAATGGACGCGGCCATCTGCGCCGAAATTTTCATCGAAACGTCTATCAAGGTCACGTAATGCATTTGAAACCCCTTTTTTCCTTCCTGCTCATCTGCTTCAAAGCGCACTCCTCCACGGAAAGACAAACGGACGGTCCGACGGAAGGACCGGGTAGAACTCGATTTCCGATGGCTATTTTAACGTCGCCCAATCTTCCGAGTTTTCTTCCTTCTTCTTTGAAGTTGGGATCTGAACGCCGACGATTGACGTCGCCGGAAGAGACAGGGAATTCGTCAACGGGTCTCAACGAGGTATATAAGCTGGGTTTGTGTCCGTCCCAGGATCAGTTGATGTCCCGAACGTCCGAAGATGAACGCCCGACTCCTGACCGTCGCCGTGGCCCTTGTGGCTTTGGTTCTCCTGGCTCAGACGATGCCTGCTGAGGCTCAAATTACGTTCAGCAAGAGCTGGCAAGCAGGCAAACGCGCCCTCGACGATTGTGCCCAACGGGATCTCCAGGTCATCAACCGCATCAAGCAGATGATAGTGGTGAGTTATGAAATCATCGATATCGAGCAGCTTCCCTTCCCGAGAAAGTTCTCAATGCGAGACCGTTGAACAGCTGGGCCTTCTCTGATTGCGTCATCGTCGCAATTCGTCTCTCAGAACGCAGCGTTCACTTATTGGAGAACTGGACGTTTAGGCGAACTTTCAAGATTCCGGAACGCGAAAATGCGCGAATCTGATTTAAACTGACGAATGCGCCTGTGGCTCAACTCATCATTGGTTGGCCGCTTGTTTCATCAGGAGAACCGATATGGACCGTGAAAGCTGTTTTGATTGAGATTCTTCCCGAACTGTTGGTATCCGACCGAACAATTTATAAAAATTCGCTCGTCAGCTTGAAACGGTCGACTTACGCGATTTGATCCAATGATCATCGCCAGGAGGTAACGACGCGCCGCGTTCTAACGTCCGGTTACGCAACTGTGGTCTTTGGTCAAAATGGGCCCTCGTTTTTGTCTTCTCTCATAATTGTAAGAAGATATACGAAGCGATTAGGCTTTGGCTCTGGTAGAAAAAAAAACTGAAGAGGAAGATCTCAATGGAGTCGGAGTCCCAAACCGAGAAGCCGCACCTGAACTCTTCGACAGTTTGATAGTCAAACTCTCGGTTTCTCTAGAGCTCATGTGTCTGAACTATACCTTGAGTGAGAAGCTCAGCAGCGATATTTTCTTTCTCTGAAGGGGACTCTGTAACCAATTGAGTTTGCATTCATCTGGAAGTTCCACTTCTCAGAGGTTGCGATCCCGAATCTTCTCATTGTCAGTGACCTCAGCGATATTTCTTTCACAATTCTATTCAAAATACATGGTGCCTGGTAGAATTTTCGAAAAATCTTTCTGAAACCGCGAGATATTTTGGAAAAATCCAAATCACCACTTACGTCGAAGTTCACTCGAGATTTCCCTCGAGATCGAAAAGTGCTTCCTCGGTCCTCGCTTCTAGCAGCGGCTCGCGAAGTTCAAACGAGCACTGTACAGCTGTTGATTCAGCCGCAAAAGGGGGGGGGGGACTGTACGAAACAGAGGCCACGTGCGCGCGGGTTTCATCAAGCGCAGAGTGACATTCAGAGCACTCGGATTAGAGGGAATCAATCGGACTTTCAAAACAAGCTGAGCTCCATTGTCAACGGAATTCCGGAATCCGGGACCGAATGAATACAGGCCGACTGAGAGCGGTCCTGTGGTCGCACCGGGAAACAAGAGTAACGTAGGGACGCTGGGGTAGGCTGGACGGAGGGGCGGGGGATGTAGACACGGGATCAAGAGCTGGCTAGTGAACCCAGGTCCCAGGGAACAGCGGGAGATTGGGGACACGGGCGGGGGAGACGAGGGAGCTCTCGATGCTGACGTGCGGTGCTACGTTCAATGTTCAACCATGGTCCTGCTCGGCTGTCCCGAGGCTGTTTGCGTAGAGCTCTGTGGAGTGTGTTCAGTCCCGCCGGTGGTGGTGGTGTGTCCTGACAGGACGGGTCGGTTCGGATGTTGTGAGATGGCCTCTTCCCCATCTCTCGGTGTGAATAATTGAAGTGCACAGCGTCCCCGAAAGTAGAAACACATTTGCCTGTCGTGCCTGTTGTTCCAAGCTACGGACGTCACGCGGGCTCGGTGGAACTTTCAATTTTTGGGGACCTGCTCTGCACCTCCGGATCTGGAATACGTCGCGACAGGGGAACGTTTCCACAACAGAGCCTGGAAGTTTATTCCAAGCCTCGGCTGGCCTCAGGTGAACCTGGTGTGTCAGCTTCGGACAGACGGCGGTATCCCTAATGACAGTTTTCTCGGCAGGAAAGTGATACTCTGGTGTTCAAAAGTCAGATTCGAATGAAGGACGTTTTCAATCCGTGGAAAGGTTGAGATCGGTGGCAGATGGACGATTCGGTGACTTTTTCTTTCGATTCCCTTTGCAGAAGGAAGCCATGAACTTGATCCAGTGTCGAGGAGAGCCTCTCATGGAGTAGTGGCTGAAGCGAAGAAGCAAGCAATCCTGGGGACGTAAGGATGCAGACGTTTGCATGTTCCTCGAGACGTCGTCCCTCCACTAGAATGAAGGACTCTCGAGGACGAAATCAGAATGGATCTTACCCACCTTTAGCTTTCAAGCAGTCATATATTGAAGCCCCGGGAGCGGTGGCCGCGTGCTGAGTCGACTCAATAAAACATGCGTCAAATTTGAAACGTCTCTTTCCTGCTAGACGAAGAGGGGTTTCTGCTGAAATTTTTGAAGCATCCCAAAATAAGACCCGGAGCGATCTCATTGAGCTCTCGAATATTTTTCTCTTTTCCCCGAGGGCTTCGGTGCTCGTCTAAGTCATGTAGCTCCTGGAGGAAGCTTTTTTCGGTGTATCGACCGCGCCGGCGCTGAAGGAGGCCACACCGAGGGGAGCCGCACAGTGTGCGTCGACAGGTAAACTCCCCATCGCTGATTTCCCTCGACATTCGAGAATCGATTTCTGGACCTTGATCAACGAAAATTCGAAGACCAAACGGCTGCTACGGAAAAAAACCCTGCTCGAGTCTCCCAGGTATTATTTCCAACTCGCAGGGAGAAAACGACAGATTTTTGTTCACCAGATCTTTGTTCTATGTTGTACGATGATCCTCGATGTCGCCATCAAACAACTTCTAACCGCGCTCGGGAATTTCCAGGGGTCGCGGGCATAGAATCCTCACATCGACGTCGGAATACTCGGCATGTTTCTGAGCACCAACTACGACGAACTCGACGGATCGATACGGCGTGACCCGTAGGCGGGCGGATGGAACGGATTTCTCGAGAAACGCACGCGTTGGCAATGCGGACTCGCACGGGTCCGCACTCTCGTCGGGGAAGTCCCATCGTCCACAAAACGTAATGCTTGAGCGTAGCTTCACCTTCTGTCTCAAGGGTAAGACCTTCACCAGAAGGGTCTCCCATCGAGTCTCTTATGCTCTGTGACCTATGATTTCCAACGACGGCGAGAATGAAAGGCCGAATGCGCGGAATCGAATTAGTATGAAGGTTGAACTTGAGTGGAGCTTGCCCGGGATCGTCCCAAAGGCCACGGAGGAGAAAATCCTGCATTCATCCATGCCGAGGCTCTTGACGGAAACAGTAGCAGATTCGAGCTGCGTCCTCGACGTCGGCAGCTTGCGACATCTCAATCCATCCATCGGAAGGAGGAGGGCTTAGTACGATGCGTTTGTCACCAGACAACTTCCCCATCATGATTCAGATGTCGTGGACTTGAGTATAAAGTAGCAAGTTGTGGCGGGTTGGATCATTGAGCATTTTGAGTTGGCATTCTCACCCCGAGGCTAAATCTCAAAATCGAGAGGAGCTTTTCCATGCATCCGAATTCACGTAATGTACCGTTCAGGAAAAGTTCCCCTGTCGCATTAGTTTTTCTAGAAAAAGCGACGATAAAAATTACGACGTTTCCAGCCGTGCGCCATGAAGTTCATAGGCTCCGGAGTCCCCACTCCGATCATCGTACGGATATTGTAGACACTTGCACTTAATGGGAAAATGTATGAACCATTCCCGCTGGGATCCGGTGACAATGCTGGAGCATTTGGCGCGTTGGCGACTGCGGACGGCGGCACTTCGGAACGAGAACAGAAACTTTTTATGAAAAGTTTACAACGACAGGGAGGTCGGAAAGCTTATCAATGCTCTACCACCATGGTCTACGAGGTGTTCTGTCGGCTGACTGTATCTCTTCGTGAGCAACCTACCGTCGGCTCCAGGCCATCCTGAGCGGTTCTCTGTAGCTCCCAATCGGTGGGACGGAATAGCGGGTGCCGAAACCCCTTCTCCACGGTTTCGAGATGACACAAAAGAGGCTCACCAATCGCCGTCGCCCGCTCGCTTGCCTTGCGACCCGAATTTGCTTCCGGAAAGTCGACTGTATGGCACTCGAAGCTCGCGGTGATGATGACGACGACGACGAAAGCGTGAAGGTGATGCACGGAAGCCTCCAAATCCGCAAATCTTGTTAAACCCTCGATGGCTACATCTCGATGTGCAACACTAACGTTGAATCTTGAGCCGTCTGGTATAAACCCGGACGAGCGCCGTGGACTCAGCTCGATTCCCCCTTGTCATGGCAAAATTTAGTAAAAATCGAGCAGATCTCGTAGTTCCACTCAAAGTCGCTTAGAATCCCGATCTGATATCGAACGACCACCACGAATCACCGGTGGGTCGGGGATCCATGCGTGCCCGCCGCCGCTGCCTCAGAAAATGCGTCATCAAGTTTCCGCGTCAGGACCTGGATGTGTGGGGCCTGGAAATGCTTGATGTATCCCTAGTGACTAATACTGGGTGGAGCAGCCGAGATTCGCGCGGATGAATTGATTGTTTTTCTTCTGGGGTTTATGCAGTTGTCATTGTCACGTCCATCCGTGCTGCTCGAGAATACTTCATGTTTTGGGTTCCAAGAACAATCTACAGAGACGGAGAGAATCCCATCTAATTCTATAATTTCCGAAGCGGCCGCTCTCAATCGGGAAACTTCTTGCCAAATTATCTTGGATATGGAATTAACTAAGAACGAGCAGCCGTGGAAACGAATACTGTCTTCAGAGAACTTGGCATTCAACTTTATTTTCTCATTGCCAGATGATTCCTCTTGCAAACAAACTAGTTGCCATCCACCTGATCCCCACATTCCCGGCCGTGAAGCTCCCGTTCGTTTCCGTTGTTCGCGCTGAGGTACGATTTCGGGAGAAAAGAATCTTCAAGAACTTCTGTTCTGGCTCAACCGAATGAGGATGAAATCTGAACAGAATGAATGGCACTTTCGTCTACGATGCCTTCTGGGCACACACAAAACGACTCACCATTCGTGCCTCTGCACGAAATTACTCACACAATAGTTATTCAACACCAACTACTACAGCTCGCCTCAGCGATTCGTCCGTGGAAACAATTCATGAAATCAGATTCCGGTGGTTGGTGGACAGTCGTTTCGGATCGGGTGCGGATAAATAAACTCGATATGGCTTTCGGTGGAGCGATGTTCTCCGCATTACTTGAAATGCGAGCCGGACAGTCTGTTTGCGAGGGGTGGGTCTGGTTCCCGATTTTCAGTCATAGTCATCAGAAATCGTCGCACGATCCGTGTCCACCGTACCGGAACCACCCGGCATAGGTACCTCAATCAAAGACTCCAACCTTGAGGTGTCGTCTTGGATCTCACCGCTTGGCGGACGAGGACGAAATTCCGCAGCAGATTGACATAAACGGAGAAATACGAAACCTGAGTTTTTGTCGTCATCTAGAATCCCACACAGAAGAAGTCTTCACTTTAGTTTGCTCATTGTCCACACGCGATATTCTCAAGTGGGACATATTCCAAAAAGAATCGATTCCTCCTCCATTTCAGCGTAATCGGGAATGTGTGCTCCTTGAGGAGAGGGCAAACGAAAAGTAGAAGATTGCGAGCGGAGATTCCGAGAGATTCGACCTTCGTCGAAAAGCTTGAGGGGCATGCCGACAGTTCGCGATAGAGATCGAGCCGCAGCCTCCCCCAGGAGGTTTTACGAGAGAGTCGTGCCATGAATACCCGGCCGAAGCCTTTCCAGATGTGTCGGATTGGAGCGCGAACAAGGCGGCAATAAAAACATTTTCAACGCTCCTCCCTAAAAATGGAACCTTGAGGGAGTTATCATTACAATTTTTCTCGATTCTCCGCTCAGAAGATGCCCACCGAACGAGCCATCCAACGATTCGAACGTACGTCGAAGCTCTCAGCGGCTAAAAAGCATGCCCAAGGCGTTCCAGCTCGCAACAATGACATCTCTTTGACATTGACTTCGAAAACGACGACGACGGCGGCGACGACGGCGAACACGTCGTCGAAGGGACACGACGCACTGACGATTGCGTCACGGAAAATAGCGCTCGTTGCGACGCCGAATCGCGGATATTCCCGACACTGTCGTAGATCAATGTCGCTAAATCATCCTCACACCCCACCCTTGATCGCAAAGATCGCGCCTGACTCAATTTCCGCTACTCATTTCTGCTTCGTAGACTTGTGAACATGTCACGGACCTAGGAAACCGGGATGGATTCATATTGAGCGAAATATAGACTCAAGCTGACTGTGAGATGCGGCTCCGCGAATCGAAACGGATCGAGTTTCAAAACGAGACAATCAGATCAGAGTTTGGACTCATCACAGAGATCCCGAAGCTGTTTCTTGACATGTTGCTCGATCTCGTAGATGATGTTCATCGGAGTGATCTCGAGGATCTGGATGAATATTGAAACTCGTTGTTTGAGCCCATGATCGCGCAGGATCTCCATCGTTTGTGCAGCTCAATGACTCACTATCTCTCGTCTTATTTGAGGTGTGCGGAGGGATCATAAAGCCCCGACCATCACAGGATTGGGCGTTGTAGCTTTTGTTTCTCGAAGTGTGACGCCTGCGATGAATCATCCTCAGACGAAGTCGGCGATTTTATGAATAGTGGGTGCCTGAGCTGGTTGAGGACAGCGCAAGGATCATCAAAACTTGGGAACTCGATGCCGGAGTCTTCTGGGATGGCACCTTATATGTTCCAGCGAACTTCCCTCGAAACACCTGATGTGAAACACCATGATGTGCGGCGGAGGAAGGTTGAGGTCCTCGCAAAGCTTTTCTAAGGCCTTCAACCACGAACATTTCGTGTTTCGTGGGCGTCGGAACTCGGTCCCGTCACTGGGAATCCCACCGAATGGGGCCCAATCAGGTGCAAGGCACTCGGGTCGGATCGAAATAGTCTCGATGTAACTCGTGCTCACCATACCAGAAGCTTGAGAATCAGCTCTGTTCAGGAAACTCAGGATACTCTCCACAGGCAAACGCACCTTCGATCATTATTTCACGAAAGATCCTTGGCGAGATCTTTGAATAATAGGGCAAGAAACTTCTCCGCAAAAAATCGGCAGTGCACGTATAGGTATCAGAACTACATTATCCCTTACTCCTCGCGGAATTAAACCACCGTTCGAGCAGCGATTCTTCGTTCCGAGATTGACAACACATCGCTGAATATGAACGACGGCTGATTGACAAGGGCACTCTGCGGAGGATGTGCGATATATTCACAATCTTCCACTGACTGGGTTCTCTACGTAAGCCCGGATCTTCATCTTGCAAGCGACATCTCACGTGGTGGGAACGGTCTACTGTTAGGTCCAAGAGTAGTTTTTGAAATATTCGAGCATTCGAGGTCCTAACCTCGAGGAACCTAAACGTTCACACGTTTCCGAGTCCAGAAGCCTCAAATTCGGATACACATCTGCATTCATAGGTTTCGATTCGAGGTGGAGGGATATCACTGCAAAGACAATCCTGCTTTTGAATTCGGATGTCGAATCGGAATCTCTCGAATGACTCACTTCGAGTTTTCACGGACGACTCATCGGAGTCCCAGTAAGAGGCGGCTCAGCTCGCCAACACGGAGATGGGCTGGCTATCCTATTGTTTCGATGTTGTGCCGTCGAACGTTGTCATTTCGGAGAAACGAAGTTTCATTTTCAACATGGGAACGACTGTGACTAAACTTCGAATGACTCCTCAAGGCTAGCACGGTTTCCGACATTTCCGATCGGAGGCATGGGGACTTTGGTCACGAAACATTTCCGGAGCTAATTTTCCGAGAACGCATAGTATTCTAGAAGTCTGGAAGTATGTTCGAAAGTTTGTGGCGGATCTGATGCTCTAATGATATCGCGAAATGTTGCACAGCGGTCTTGGGACGCCGCCGCCGAGCCCGAACTTATCGGGATCGAGTTGATTCAATCGCTTGGAACCCTCGTTCTCATCGCCGTCCCTCCCGATGACTTTGGAGATAGCCAGAGTGTTTGAGGGTGGTCGAGTCGCTGGAGCAGCGACAGCGGAGCGATGCATGAGCTCCGGGGAGCATT
Source organism: Lepidoglyphus destructor (assembly GCA_031001835.1). NCBI lineage: Eukaryota > Metazoa > Arthropoda > Arachnida > Sarcoptiformes > Glycyphagidae > Lepidoglyphus > Lepidoglyphus destructor. The sequence goes on along the minus strand of JARNKU010000269.1, from coordinate 6,936 downwards.
AGGCTCCGCCAGCGCAATGTTTCCCCACGAAGACGGCCTAGTTGTTGTTGTCGACGCCACCGCTGTCGACGTTGTTGTTGTTGTTGTCGTCGTTGTCTTTGTCAGGAAGTTTGAGAAAGACATGTCAAACACAGGACAGTAACAATGGAGGGAAAAAATGTCTTCGACATAATAGGCCGCTACTAGGACATACATGGAGCACGTATAATTACGTAGATGCTACGCTGTCTCTGTTCAGGCGTGGCTCATAACAGCTCCGCGTCTCCCGGCTGCTGGAGTGTGTCAACGGAACATTGGCTGACTGCCGGAAGTCTCTTCTGCCGAAAATAAAACCTATTTCCCGACGCAGGAGAAAATCTCCCTACTCCCATATGCTTCACCTGTTTGGAATGGAAACTAGGAGAATCAAAGTCCACTTCTGGAATTGAGACTGTGAGATGGATCGTCGTCCTTCATTTCTTCTGATGACGCGTTATGCAAAACCTCGCCTCGGCGTGTGTGAACGAATGTGATACCAGATTCGTTCCTCTCAGAAGTTCTCGATGAAAAATAACGAGATGGGAACGGACGAGTGATCGAGCCAGTCAGCCAAACAAATCGAAACAATTCGATGCGACACAATGCATACTTATGCACTTCTGAAAATTCTGAAATTTCGCGAGGTACCGAGACGGGCGGCGCGTGAGTTCTGTCAAACAGCAACATATCTCGGGAGTCTTCGATTGGCCAAGGCAGTCGATCTTCGGAGAAATACCATCGCAACCATCGCGTTGGTAGACCATCAACGTTGGCCAAATCGTCCACTGGGATGTATCAGAGGCATCGTGAACTCCGGTCCAGTCTCTTGAAATCACGCTGTGCGCTTTGAGTTTTTTTCTGGGGAGAATCAGACTTGGCTGGATTTCGCTCAGGAGAGAGTTTCTGGCATCCTAACTATGGAGGGTTGAGGTTCCAAGTTCCAATTGAGCAGCTTCTGGATCCAAGTTCGCCACTCTCGGATCGCAGCTGTGGACTCAGCGGTAATCCTGCACGGATGCCGTGCCGCGTCGACAACGCTTTCGAGGATTTGCCCCGACAAAAAGATCACGTTTTAGGAAAACACAGACGCGAAAAAAGCTCGGATCGCTCGTCCACGAGAGAAAACGTCGTCCTTTCTGCACCCATTCTCTGGAAGACACAACACAACTCAATGAAGTGAAACAAAGCCATTCTCTTCGAACTGGCAATGCGCGTTTTGGAAGCTTCCTCAGGCGACACGAAAATTCTCATCGAGATAAGTGAGGCAAGTGAAGACGGCGAAGGCTTGGCCTGGAGCAGATTTGGCTCGAGTGTGAGCGATCCACTTTAATGTTTCCTCCCATTTTCATTTCAAAGGATTCGGCAGCTAAACGCCGCCGCTGCGACCACCGCTGTCATCTGTTCGAGAACGACTGATTCATTATTGATGTCAGTATTTTTTTTTTCTCCTCGGCTTCCTCGCAGCCGATTCCGCCTCGCTACAGAATTCGCTCGTTTTCCGACGGGGAACGAGTCCGCGATGCGTCTGACATGCCATTGCTACTTGAATTTCTGATGCTCGATGCATGATGACCTGAATGTTCATGAATGTTTCATGCGCCGTCGATTCCATGTCACCTGGGATGGTCACCCGGCTTCATTCGAGTGGGTTCGGATGTCGATCGATCACGAACCTCTCCGAGGTGGATTAGCCGAGAATGATTCAAGGAATTATTCACAAAAACTTTCGAGAAAGGTTCGAGAAACACTCGCTTTTTGACAGGCCTGCTCCGAACGCAAACATTGTGCTTGTGCTTGTGCGCATGGGTTGTGGTATGGGTTGGTGTATCTACCTTCACGATGATTACATCCGTGACTCGAACGAACAAAGGAAGAACGGGAATGAAAGACGGAGAGGAAATCGAGTGCTTATCTCCAATGGAGAGACATTCCAACGACGTCGACAAACGGGATTGCGACAGTGATCCTGGAGATGAGAGCTACCTCGGCGTTGACAGCGAACGACTGAAGAGGATAGTCATCGGGGATCATGTGCGAAGCTCCTCTTTCATTTTTGTGAGCCAGGGGCACTCTTCGACTTTTGCTTTGCCAAGTCTTTCCAGTCGTCGCCAAAGCCCGAGACGGAACTCTTGGCCACGAACCGGGCCACCAGGACTCTGGTGGCTCTTGCTGTTCCGTTTGTCGGCTCGTGTTACAATACATGTTTTTCCCGGTATCATCCGACTCGCAGCACGATATAGATCGGAAGAGGAGTCCTGTCGTCTACTTCTCCTGAAGCTTTTCTCCGGGAGATGTTCTCCTATTTCCCACAGATCACTCCCATTAAATCCCCGATCACGTACAACGAGCACCTTAATTGCGTATCACTCGCCAGGAGTTTCGAGTTCATCGCAGGGAAGGGGACTTCATCTTTTTGAGGATCTGCGCCCAGCTAGACGATAACTTCAGAACTCCGCGATGCAGAGCTCGAACAATACCCATTAGGAGAAGAAAAAGAACGAATTTCCGTCCTGTCGGATCCAGAACTTTCCTGTGCCAGGGTTCGATGTAACTGAATTCCACTGTAGACGACATAATTATTAAGCCGACCCAGGAAACTTGAGTGCATTCGAAAGTGCGTTATCTCAGCGTTCTGGCGTCATTGCAGAGGAATCTCGGGACCGCGAAGTCGTCGTGGACTGAATTTCTCTTCTTGAAAGCAACGGCAACGCGAATCTGCTTCAAGATAAGAAAAACCGTAAGCTCCCCGCCCGGGAGTCATCAGATGATTAGACCAACAGCTTGCCTGGACCAGGATCCACACCATGGAGAACCTGGGGGATCGTCACTTGGGGCCCGTGGAACAGGGGGTCCCAAAGTGGGGTCCTCGGTCCCGAAGGGCTCCGCGGAACCGGTCCCGGAGGTCGCGACTGTACGGTGTCGGGTTGAGAATTAGGTAAGCTTCGGACTGTCAAGTTCACAAAGCTGATGGCGCACTATTTTGAAGAAAAGATGGGCAATAGATGTAGTGTCGGGGGCATCGTCCCTCCGGTGAAGATCAGTCTTGAAATTTGCGGAGCACTTCATCCATTTGTGACGCTGGACATTCGTGCGGTAGACTCTAGGGCTCTGCAGCATAGAATATTCTATCGGAAGGGGTCCGCGAACTTGGAAAGTTTGGAAACAACTACCGTAAAGCATAGAAGCTGCTCAATACTCTAAGACCGTCAGAGAAGCGGTCAATTTGTCTCATCGGTGCAGCAATACGAGCCGCATCTGCTGACGAGCAGTGCGTCGAAGGGGGCCTCAAGGGCCGTCATCGAGGAGCCTTGAGGACATAATCTGCGAAATTCGCGCCCAAAACAGTTTTCATTTGGTTTTCCGAGGTACATGCCTCGAGCTGATGAGCACACGTGCTTTACCATAAAATTGACGTCACAGAAGATGAATGATCTCTCATTTGAACACAGTCGGAGCTGTTATCAAATTGGATCATATCATCATCCAGGTTGAAGTTCTCAGCCTAAAGGGAGCTGTACACTTTCGGGTTCGGGGATCGTATAACTGAGCTGTGAACATGCAGTTTCGGGAAAAGGAAAGATCACGCCTGTTCGTTCATCGTACACACTGGAACGACTGCTAAACAGCAGCGCGCCTGTTTATTCTTGAAATCGGAAGCGCGCAGAAGGCGCGCTGATTCAAACCATGTTTTCTCGGAATTTCACACAACTTCGATCAGATTACTTTACACTCCCCCCGGGAACGCGTGCGTTCCCTCAATTTGTGCGCTGAGGCCGATATACATAGTTAATTTACATTTGTGATGGAAAGCTCAAGCTATGAGATCGTATGATTACTTTAAAAACGGAAATTCTCGAACGTTTCACAATCATTGATTTGCATTTACGGTAGTTTCATCATCAGCGTTTCGCGGAGACATTGAACACTCTCGATCGATACCTACTTCCAGAGGTATGAGCAGTTGAGCTGCGCGTCGCGATGTTCGTTGATTGGGGAACCTCACAGTGTAAGTTCGTATATTTCCGTCGCGGCCCTCATGACGTTCCATGACGCGCACCAACTTCCAACGAATCCTTGGTTCGTTGTCTTCCTTCAGCAGGCAAATCTCCCCAATTTGGAGCGGTCGGGCATTGTTACCTCTCGTAGTGTTAGCAGAACGAAGCAACAGTAGGTATTCTCGAAACCAACGAACTGACAGATCCTTGAAGAATTTTGTTCTCTGGGCGAATTCCTGCCGGAGTTCTTCACCGGAAGCCATTCGCTCAGCTCCCAAGCGATCGATGGGGATGAGGGACGCGAGAGCCTGATTATGGGGACCTCCCCGGAGGAACTGGGATGGTGTTAGTGCGAGAGGACAATCGGCTCCAGACGGTGAATGGGTAATGGGTCTGTCGTTGACAACGGCGGTCAGCTCACACAAGATCGTTCGGAACTCTTCGTAACCAACGAAACTTCGTCCAAGAGTTTTCCGAAGAGCTGACTTTACGACACCCACCATACGCTCAAAAAATCCACCATGCCAGCTCGCCCGCGGACAATTGTAAGACCAATCCACGACGCGTCCTTTGAGCAGCTCAGCTGTCTCCGCCTCCTTCACCGAATTGAACACCCGCTTCAACTCCGTCGAAGCTTTCACGAAGCTCCTACCGTTGTCTGAAATGAATCGGACACAACCAGGATACATAGCGAGGAACCTCCGTAGGGCGAGGTGTGTCTGGGGTGTACTCTGCGAGGTGACAACTTCCAGGTGAATGGCTCTGGTGGACGTACAAGTGAAAAGCGCAACGTAAGTTTTCTCCGTGCCCTCACGAGACCGGGTGTAGAAAGGCCCACAGAAGTCGACTCCCGTGACATGAAACGGCACCTGCAGATTTGCCCGGCATGGGGGCAACGGCGCCTCAACCTGTTGAGCGGTTGTGCCCTGTTTTCTCCGGCATATCACACATCGGCGGAGAACGATCCTGATTACCTGTCTCGCTCGTGTGAGCCAAAAGCGCTTTCGAATCTGCGTCAGAACCGTGTTCACTCCGAAGTGTGCGTTTATCCTGTGCGCATCAACGATTATGAGCCTGGCGAGCCGGGACTCTCCCGGAATGACGATAGGGTTCTTCTCGTCAAACGTGAAGAACGGCCCCTGGGTCAAGCGTGTTTTCGCTCGGAGCAAACCCGAATCATCTATGAAGAGACTGAAGGCGGCCAACTTGGACGATGTTGAAACTCTTTCTTTTGCCAGTGCGCTATTTATCTCATCCCTGAAGTGCAGCTGTTGACACCATCTGATGATTTCGGCCTCGGCGTTGCGGTAGAGAGAAGCGATCCGGCTGCACAGAAACTTGGTGAGTGCCTCTATGCCGACGACTTTTTACAGAGTTTCGAAGACGTTGCGAGCGCTACGGAGTTCACGGACTGTGTGCGAACTACGCTACAGCGCGCCGGCATGAGTCTTGCCAAATGGAAAACAAACTCTGCCGACGTCACGAATCACCTGCTCGCCACCGGTGTCGATCCAAATCTGTTTGATGCCGGCACGGCCGACTTCCTGAAGGTTCTTGGAATATCCTGGTGCCAAAAGACCGACGTTTTTCGATTCGCCGTCCCGGCCTCCCTCTCAGAGTTCCTCCCAGAAGAGGTGCCAACAAAGAGGAGGGTCCTCAGCATTGTTGCCTCGATTTACGACCCGATTGGCTGGTTGCTGCCTTTCACTCTGCGAGGGAAAAGGATTGTTCAGCGTATGTGGACGGCCGACCTCGAATGGAGTCAGCAGATCCCGATCGACCTCCACCGTGATCTCTGCGATTGGATCGCCGAATTCAAAGACTTCACGCAGCTCCAGATTCCGCGACAATACGTCCCCCAGACGACGCGTCCGCTCGTGTATCGACTTCACGTTTTCGGGGATGCATCTAAGGTCGCCTTCGCCTGTGCGGCTTACCTCGAAGTTTGTCACAGCGACGGCTCGTCTGGCTTCGCTCTCGTTATGGCCAAGTCCAGACTCGCTCCGCGCGACTCACCGTCACTCCCAAGGCTCGAACTCCTCGCCTCAGTCATGGCGGTTCGCCTCAAGAACTTCTTAGTGGAGCGGATGAGCCTTCAGTTCGATCGAATATTGTTCTACACCGACTCGTCAATAGGCTACTACTGGGCCACGTCGGAGAATCCTGGAGGTTGGAAGCAGTTTGTTTGTAACCGAGTCAAAGAAATCCAGGCTGGCTCTCGTCGCGAGGATTGGTTTCTCGTGAAGTCGACAACATCTCGGATCTTGCAACTCGTGGAGTCTCGGCCAAAACACTAACCGATAGTCATGGTTGGTGGTTTGGACCCCAGTGGCTCCATCTCCCGCAAGATCGCCAGCCCATTTCCCGCCCATCGCTGCAGGAGAACGCTTTCGATCCGGTGAGGCAGGAGCTCAGAATTGTTACTGCGCCCGTCATTGCCGTCCAGCCCCTGTTGGATCTGGAGCGCTACAGCTCGGCCAGCCGAGCCATAAGAATTATGTGCAACGTGATCCGTTTCTGTCACCTAGCTCGCCGACGACCTGTCCCACTGGCCGCTTCTCTTGAGGTGGTGGCGAACCGTAGCCGCGAGAAGGAACCCGGAAGATGCGGCTCCCCAGGTCACCCTTCGCATCTGGAACTGTTTCACGGTCTCGGCACCCGGCTCCCTCCACAGGAATCGAAAGAGCGGTTGATCCTCCCGGGCCACCGCGATCATCATGTAAGCCTTCGCTATATCCGCCGATACGGCGACGGGATGTATGCGAAAGTTGAGAAGAAGAGCGACGAGGTCGGGATTGAGATTAGGTCCCGGCAGGAGATGATCATTCAGCGAGCTGGCACCCGTGCCCGGGCGGAGCAGTCGAAAACAATTCGCCATTTCTCAGACGCTCTGGAACGAGTTATCACCTCGTGATGTGGCATA
>JARNKU010000268.1:0-22879 GCA_031001835.1 Lepidoglyphus destructor | reverse complement strand
GTGCCTCAGAACGCACTTTCTTCCAATACAAGTCATGCTCTGCGAGCCCCCTGGGCGCCGCGAGCCAAGTCTGAAAAACTGAAAAATGCTTATATCTCGAGAACGGGTGGAGCTAGGAAGTCGAACAAAAAACATTTTGAAGCTCTTTGCAAGGGCTATCGATCGCATGTTTCGACATTTCTTTGTCGCCCTTCCTTCATGCCGAAAACGACGAATTCAGGTAAAAAAGTGGTCGTTTCACCCTGAAGACGACGAGGCGCCACTTTCTAGTACAGTAGAATCCCGTTAATTCGCACTTTTTGGGAGTCACAACCTGGAAAATTCTGCGAATAGCGAATTATCGGGATTTCTGAATGGGCGGCCAAAATAACTCCTTCAGCCATGCTCTAGACTAGTGGTTCCCAGCCTGGGGTGCGCGAGACTGTTCCAGGGGGTGCGCGGCGACTTCAGGTGCGAAAAGCAACATCGCACAATGGGAAAATTCTATTCGGTTGCACCTGACGTTCGACGTCATGCTTTAACACCGTTTGGAACTTGTCAAGACGTCAGTGATCTCGATGGCATCACTGACGATAATCCGTCGCAGTCAGAAATCGAAATGAATGTGCGGTCGTTACTCATTTCCAAATTTGTATCATCACTTCAACAAGCAAAAAACTTCTCACAACACTGTTGGGACACTTCCCAAGCAGAGTTGCGCGAGAAGACATCAACCTCTCCCGCGGATGCGCGGAACGCGAAACGGAAAAGGTTCGGAACCACCAAAATCTTAACCGGAGGCTTCTCCTCCTCGAGGATTTGATCTTGCGACTGGCCGATCGAAAGGGATTCATCCGCCCTGAAGTGGTCTTGCAGAGAAACAGACGGCTTTCTATTCAAGACTTCAAGACGCCCGCCCAACTCCTGAGACCGCGACCAGTTTTGAGCGGCGGTCATCCGCGCTATCGACTAGAAATGACCCGTGTCACACGAAAAATCCGTGCGAATTACGCTGAGATCCCGTGTGCGAATAGCGAATTATCAGGATTCGGCGAATTATCGGAGTGTTTAACATGGGGCCCATGGGCGAATTACCCGAAATTCTGAAAGAATCAGTGCGAATAGCGAATTAGCGGGGGTCTCCGAATTAGCGGGGGTGCGAATTATAGGGATTCTACTGTATGTCTTAATCGATTCCTCTCCTCAAAATACGTCGACATGCGAAGTTTCATCAAAATCGTCAACTGCCCTCGCAGTGAGCTGAGCGGCCGAAAATGGCCGTCGGGGTGATTTTTCGCTTCAGGGAGCCAGAGCCTGCTTAAAGACCTCCCCGTGAGCTCTGCTGAGAACACGCCAACCGGGCTCTGGGCGATATCTGGGGGAAAATCACTCCTCCGGCAATTTTCGGCCGCTGAGTTCAGTGCGAGGGCAGTCGACGATTTTGATGAAACTTCATGTCGACGTATTTTGAGGAGAAATCGATTGAGACATACTAGAAAGTGGCGCCTCGTCGTCTTCAGGGTGAAACGACCACTTTTTTACCTAAATTCGTCGTTTTCGGCATGAAGGAAGGGCGACAAAAAAATGGAGAAATATGCCATCCATAGCCCTTGCAAAGAGCTTGAAAATGGTTTTTTGTTCGACTTCCTAGCTCTACCCGTTCTTGAGATATGAGCATTTTCAGTTTTTCAGACTTTGGCTTCTCGCGGCGCCCAGGGGGCCCGCGGAACGGAACTGTCTAGGGCGAAGTGCATTGTGAGGGAGCCCGGATACGACCAGCCACCTCGCGTTCAAAATCTTCTCCGTGGGCACTTATCCCGGCAGGCCCTTTCATGTTCTTCCCTGGACGAAATACGAGGCTGACAGTGTATCTTTGTACTGCCATGAGCATTCTCTGCAACCTGAGGGAACATCGCCGAGTGACTCCATCATGATGTTAATCAGCGGGCGGTGGTCCGTATACACTGTGACGTTTTTCGGATACACAAAGTAATGGAATCGCTTAAGTACGTATACTACGACGAGGAGCTCCTTTTCAACTTGCGCATACCTCACTTCCGTTGGTGTCATAGTTCTACTGGCGGAGTAGATGGGCTTGTCTCTCTGCACGAGCGCCGCTCCAAGACCGTTCTGACTGGCATCGCACTCGATCTCGACTGGGGCTTTGGGATCGAAGAAGGCAAGCGCCATACTTTGGCTGACCAGTTCCGTTGTTGTTCTGAAGCTTGTCCGTTCTTGTTCCCCCCACCTCCAGGCTTCGTCCCTTTTGGACATTCGCCTGAGCGGTGAGACTACCTCTGCAAGATTGGGAATGAAGCGTGAGATGTGAGACAGCATTTCAAGGAAGCTTTTCAACGCAATTTCGTCACGCGGCTCTTTCATCGTTGTTATTGCCCGCTGTTTATCTGGATCAATTTGCACTCCATTGGCTGACAGAACAAATCCGAAGAACTTCGTATTCTTCATTCCGTGGTCGTTAATTTGAGCGCAGGCAAAAAAGAGCGCAGGTAAATATGAGCGCAGGTAGAATTTGAGCGCAGGTAGAATGTGAGCGCAGGTAGATCTTGAGCGCAGGTAAAATATGAGCGCAGGTAGAATTTGAGCGCGGGTCGAATGTGAGCGCAGGTAGATTTTGAGCGCAGGTAGAATTTGAGCGCAGGTAGAATTTGAGCGCAGCATCATAGCGCGCATCCAAATTGAGCGCACGGATATATTGAGCGCAAGAGGAATTGAACGCTCCTTCGTGAAAACAGCGCCTACAATCTTGAAAACGCAACCCCTTTTCTATCCAACAGAGTGACTGAGCTCCGATTTCAATTGATAATCGGGATCATGTTCTTCAAGATGGCCCAGAGGTTGGAAGAAAACCGACAATGACCGAATTCTCCCGCAGCTAGTCATCTGATTATCGATGTCACCGTATGCCGGCCGATGCTATCCTTGGTCAGCCGACACCCTATGTAGGCAAGGCTGTTTCAAGTTGGCATTCATGACAAACGATCCGATGATGACTAACCGAGATGGAACGACTGCGGACCTCATCTTCTTTTGTGCCCACATCCCGTACATGCTCTCCACGTGAGGCACGCAGCATGCCAGATCAGCAGCGCCCATCAGTGATATCCTTGGTCCTCAATGTGTCGCTCGTTGCCTCCGGCCCCCTCAACTTTCTCTCGGAACTTGAACCCGGCTTTACGAATCTGAGAAAGATTCAATGCTCAGTGATGACAGAGCACGACTTCGACTCCAGCTCTCGTGGTTCCTTGGAGCCGCCTCACTTCGACTAGTAACTCCTCTTTTTGATAATGGAGGAACCCTCCCAATTTAGTCCTGCGCTCAATTTATACGTGCGCTCAATTTATACGTGCGCTCAATTTATACGTGCGCTCAATTCGGATGCGCACTATGAAGCTGCGCTCAAAATCTACGCCCAAGATCTACCTGCGCTCGAATTCTATCTGCGCTCACATTCGACCTGCGCTCAAATTCTACCTGCGCTCATATTTTACCTGCGCTCAAATTCTACTCGCGCGCTTTTAACGGAGAACTCCGTCTATAGGCGCGTTGGCCACGGGACGGAAGTGGCTGTTGTTGCTGTCGTTTTTACCCTCTCCCCGTGAATGTGCGCTAACAGTTTGCGCTGTGTGCTGCGCGCTGTGCTGCTGCCGTGGCCAGCTCGCTCCACGCGGCGCAGCCAAAAGCAAATAGCGAACAATGCGCTCATCGAGGTCGCCCGTGGCTAACCGATCAAATCCGCCGCTAACGTTGTTATCTGTTAACTGAGGCTGACAAGATGGCTCGTTCAAATCTCGCCCGTATTGGTAGCTATCCTATGTGAAAGAAGTTGTCAGGAACCGCGCGTATCCAGTTTGAATTCGAACCAATGGAGAGAAAGAACAGCGGCGGCACTGCTCTGAACGACAGCAGCAGCGTCCCGAGCGCACACACTTACTTGCACCCATGCTGTAGTCGGAGAAGCAGAACGGGTAGATTTTTCTGAAATCGCGTCCACCATCATTTGACCAACCCACGATCGTATTCTGTTTGCCAGTTCAAGAGCTTTCTCCGGACGGGTCATGCATGGATTCACGAAACATCGTTGTATTAACCCTACGCAATCAGAAGCAGTTCTTTCATACGGCGCCGGTGCTTCAGCCATCAGATTCGCCGCATGCTGGCTTCAAGTTCTTCAAAGAGCAACAATTCAGCGTGAGCAATCTGACCCTATGCTCCTCGTCAGCAGAGCATACTTGACACATGCGGCCAATCGATGACTCAATAAGGATTCGAAGGCTGGTGTTCCGGGACGATGCATGGCGGCATGTTGCCAAGAACAACAGCGGCCCTAGAAGACCTCAGAGCAAAGATGCAAGAGCTCAAGGAAAGCAGAGAAGGGATGAACGTCTCCGCTGCATGATCACAAGGCTGGCAAACGTCTCGCCAGTGCTCCGCGTAGCTTACACGACCCCTGGCGTCTCATTCAAAGTGCCACTCAAGGCGCGTCAGTATACTTTCGCCGCCGCAGCCCCCTCCGCCCGTAATCGAAGTATCATGGAGAGCCCCGAATGTGTTCAGAAGAAGTTTTCTGACATCGTGCACCGAAAGTGATTGTTTACCTTAGCTTCGAAGAGCTTTGTTCCCATTATGTCAGACCGATACCAATCGTAAGGAATGTTCGCAACGCAATGACAATATTTCGAAATAAAGAGGCCGAGACGAAAGTTTTGAATGGATACAAGGATGCCGAAAGGAGTGCCTTCCTCGAATTTAAGCATCATATTTGAGGCCGTCACAAGTAATAGCGAATGCCTCCGTTCTTGCGTGAACTTTATCGAATTGTCTATGTAGCTGCGGACGACTTGATTCACATATGGATTCTGGAAAAAATACACGTCTCGAGTTTCCGTCGGACGGCTTCTCCAGCTTGTTCCGCTGCTGAGAGCGAACTAGATTCCTATTCTTTCTTCTAAATGGGGAGCAACTGAGATTAGATTCTTCGCTTTCGGAGTCTGTGCACAGAGCGCTTGCTTTAGCTGGTTCTCTGCTCATGTTGGATCTGCTGCTGAACTCCCGTGAAATCCGCAGCTGAGACTCGCGTGGTTCGCTAGAACCTCTGTCACGAGTTTGCACCGCCATGGTTGAAAACGGAGTTCTCCGTTAGGGCTTTCACTCCCCGAGTGAAAGGCACGAGATTTTTCAACATGCGCTCGAATTCTACTCGCGCTCTTTTTCGGCCTGCGCTCTTTTTCGGCTGCGCTCTTTTTATATAGCACCCTTCATTCGCAGCGTCGCTTTTTTCCTGTTGAGCTTGATCCTTTTCGCCTCGCAACGCTGAAGAAACCTGTTCAGATTCTTGTCATGATCGGTTAGCGCTTCCTGCGCTGTGTTGCCTCTACCAGGTGTGTGCATATGGAACCGGATTTCAACGCAGGCTTGCGTTCTTCCGCGCGGAGCTCAGAGATGTTGTTCACGGATGCCACTGTCCCGGAAGTGGACGTCTGCGATCGAAGATTTCGAATGGAACACCTTTAAAAGCATGAACGGTGTGCTCATACGAAACAGAAAACGCAGGTTGGAGACTCTGTCGAACAAATTGGTTGCGCCCCTGTGTTCCCGCACCCAGTTTTACCGTTTTCCAACTCTTCCGCGTTCTTGCCGCCAGAGGCGCTGCAGTCATTATGTAACCATCGTCTGCTACACAATCGGTATTCCAAAGGGGCGATTGCGTCGAACTGCCAACCACCATTGACCATTGGTAAAGGCTGATACTTGTGTCGAATGGAACGATACGTCATTCGAGTGAGCCGTAGAGTCAGGGGCATCTCTAATAGCTCGAGTTTCCCTCCGGACTCATCCCAAGTCGGAAACATAACTCCCTGAATCCCCGACTACAGATCATGTCATGGTTGGCATTGTGGGAAGTCCATCCGTGCTCTGTTGAGTCGAATCAGTGGGGTTGAGAACCCCGAATCCTTTGATTGAGCTCTTCCACTCAGAATTGGAAGTTTTAACACTTCAGTGTGGACACCTCAACCCTGGGGCGCGCCCACTCTCAAGTCTCTGCCTAAATGAAGCGAGCTTTCTTCTCCCACGAGTAGGGGTCAGAGAAACAGGCACCGCGAGTGCGATCTCATCGAATGAGCCAGCGGAGCGAGAGTGGGAGTTCGTTCCCCTCAAGGATTCCGCGGCCTGCCCGCGTATGGACGTTGAGCGATTCCATTTGGAATCCAGCAGTTGAAGGCACCGTCTAAGGCCGAATAAGGCCGTTCGGGACTTATCGGGAACTTCGGGGAATCTGATCCCTGGAATGCATGGTACTATCGGAGGCGATTGATCGCACTTTTTCGATCATCAAGATTCTGATCCCAGAATCCTTCACCGTGGGAGCGAGCTGACACGGACTCCGTCGGCCCGCTGAAATATACTCGAATCAGCGCGTGGAATCTCTCCAGGAAGCGAGCAACTGCTGAGAGCCGAATTACTGCATCGACGATAATTGAGTGGAGAAATTCGCCGACCAACGAAGCTAAACGAAATCAGAGAGAAACGGGATTTCTCGACCAATAACCCGACGGGATGGCAGATTTGTTCTCATGCATGCCATCCTCGAAAAGAATCCAGATGGAATTGATTTTGGGAAGAAAAACACGATAAAAGTGAAAACCGAAGAGCCGCGATCCGGCGAGGACGCGACAGACGAGGGTTGTCTGTATACGGATTTGTCGCTTCTGACGGGTGATCACGATGCTCTGTCGGAGACCCTCGTCGAGTTAAATGAACTGGAATAGTGGACCTCCACCTGCCCATTGACACCGAAGCTTGATAAAAGTCACTGATGTGAGTTGCTGTGACCGGGAGGCATTGGAAATTCTCCACGAAAAATTGAGCTTCTACCCTCTTTTCTCCGCCATCATTGAGTGATGTCTCGCAACATGAGTTCATTTGTTCGGTAGACTTGAGATGCCGTTTCTTGCATCATGGTTCACCATGGATAGGCGTCAACGTCAGTGGGTGAGGAGCTCATAGAATAGTCGAGCGACTCGTTTCTCGAGTCCCCTCGAGCTTCCCCAAGACCCTGCACGCGTAACTTCCAGCACTCGTATCTCGCTCGCGCTCATTCATGTTAACTGAACGTGAGCCTGCGAAACGACAACTTCAGTCAGCGACTGAAATTGCACTAGATTTTTTTCACCAAAAACACGATTTTATTGTAAAAAACACGTGAAAGATATCTGATTCGAAGTAAGCGCCATCACTAGCTATGCATGTCTTCCATCTTTCGGGTAGGTTGTGGATTCCCTGCCAGAAGAACTTTTCGTCTTTTTCGGTGAACCATCGTTCCAGCCAATTTTCGACCTCTACGTGAGACGAGAAACGCTGGTCAGCCAGAGCATGTGCCATAGATGCGAAAGCGTGGTAATCTGATGGAGCTGAGTCTGGAGAATACAGCGCGTGAGGAAGCGTTTCCCAGCCGAGTCCGCTTATGTTTTTTTTTACGTCGTGACTGTATGGGGAGAAACGTTCTCGTGAAGAAGAAGTTTCTTGTGCTGTCTCACCTCCCATTCCGGCCGCTTTTCGAGTAGAACTCTGGTTAGATCAGTGATTTGTTGTTCGTAGAGGACCGCAGTGACAGTTTCACCTGGTTTGAGCAGTTCAAAATGGATGACGCCCTTTGAATCCTAAAAAACACAGAGCATCGTCTTCGAACCGGATCAATTCAGCCGAGGAGCCGCTTCCGGTCGAGCGCCACGATTTGTTCAAAATTTTCTGCGCCTGGGGTTATCATGATAGATCCATCTTTCATCACCGGCCACGGTTCGGTGCAGGAAAGATTTCCTCTCGAACCTGTTGAGCAGTATTCCACAGATCGTTTTCCGGTTCTCGTGCTGTCTCTCGTTCAACTGACGAGGAATCCATTTACCCAACTTCTGGATCTTCCCCATGATTTTCAAACGCCGCGAAACACTTTCTCGTGTCCTCCTAGCTGATCAGCAAGCTATTGCTGCGTTTGGCTGGCATCCTCGTCCAACAGTGACTGCAGACCGTCTTCTTCGAAAGCCCTTGGGGGTCTGCCACGAGGTTTGTTCTCTGTTCCAAAATCGTCTTTCTTGAACTTCGTGAACCATTCGAAACATTGAGTGCGACTTAGAGCGTGGCCACCGTATGCTTCCTTCAGCATTTCAAGCGCCTCCGTCGCCGTTTTCTTCGAGTGGAAACAAAATATCAGGTTTGCGCGCTGATCCATGTTTTTAGGCACGAAACTCGACATGTTTATCGCGAAATTCGGAATGTTCGTCCAGAGAAACTAGAAGCTCCCCGAATTGAGACGTGGTCCCACAGTGCCCAGGAATCGAACGGTCTAGTTGGCGCCGTTAGCAGAAAGTCCTACGAACTGCAGCGCCCCCTACAAACAGAATCCGGTTTCATATGCACACACCTGGTACCACATATCAGCACATCGTCTGCCAATGCATACGTACCCTGCAGTCCTTCGAGCAGCTGCACGAGTCGTTTGTAGAAGATTTCCGGTGCGACATTCAATCCGAACGGGAGTCTGCGAAACTGGTATCGCCCGACCGGGGTCTGGAACGTGGTGAGGCTTCGGTATCCACTCTCAAGCTCGCAATGCCAGAAACCGTCTGACAGATCGAACTTGGAGAAGACTTTTGCTCCGCTGAGATCTGGAAGAATTTCGTCTAGCGCCGGTGTGTGGTACACTTCTCGGACCAGACACCGGTTCAGTCGTTGGGGGTCTAGACATAAACGGAGGTCTCTCGACTTCTTGATCTGTATGGAAATTCGGTTTACCCATTCCGTCGGTTGTTCTACTTTTTGAACAACCCCTCTCCGCACGAGCTCCTTGAGTTTCCTGAATAGCTTGTCTTTCAGGTGCGGTGAAATTTTGGACGATACATTGCAGCACGGTACCGAATCTTCTCTGAGGTGGAGTTTCACCGTACCCGGAAATTTGCCGAGTCCACCGTCAACACTTTTGGGTAGGCCTTGAACACTTCTTCCATCGAACCGAGCGACTCTTCCGTTCGCTCGCACTTCGCACTTTTTCGTAATCGATGCTGATGAGTCCCAGCTTCTCCGCTGAGAATCTGCCGATGATTGGCTGGTATTCCTCGTCGACCACGAGGCATCTCAGGCGATCCAACTTGCCGGTTCTTTTGTTCGCTACCGTGAGGTTTGCTGTCCCCAGGGTTCGTATCGTTGTTTTGTTGTACGCTTTCAGTTGCGGTCGTGGTTCAGCGTTCACGGTAGCATTCGGGATCAGTTTTTTGGGAGTCACGTTACACGTAGCACCGCAGTCAACTTGGAACCGTATCGCACGTTGCGGGTTTGCTGATTCTGCCACTTTCATTGACGCGTACACCATTCGTTCGTTCTTCCCCCGACTGCGCACGCCCATTCAATCTCGTGTTCGCATTCATCTTCTGTGTCGGAGTGCTCTCTCAGTGCATTGACTGTTCTTCGTCTTTCGTTGCACATGGCCGAAAAATGATTCAGTTTCTTGCAGTTTGTGCATGCTCGACCTCTAGCGGGACAGTTCGCAATCGGTGAATGGTTGTGTCCACAGCTTCGACAGTTTCCAGCCCGCCGATTAGTCGATTGAAGACCATATCGATCAACCCTTCCACGGTTGTTGCTGTTTTGTCTACGGGACGCGCCTTCTTGGAACGATCCCCTGCTTGTTGACATCGGTCCCCGTCGTCTTGGCCCTCGTTGATCGAGCTTGTTGAGATCCCCCTCATCTTTGGTGGTATCCTCCTCTCACATGAGACTCTGTCGTTCTCCGGCGGTGCCAAACGCTGCTAGCTGTGTTCTCGAACTTTCCATTGCAAGGCAAATTCTGACCGCTCCTTCTGCGGATAACACTGACACTTTCAGTAGCTCCCTGCGCGTTTCTTTGTTGGATACCCCGTAGATTATTTGATCACGTACCATTCGGTCTGCCATCCTCTCATAGTCGCACAGTTTCACTTTGAGTCGGAGGTCCGTTATCCACTCCGCTGCCGTTTCTTGCGGCCGCTGTACTCGTTCCCTGAATACATGCGACAAGTAATGTTCTGATTCCCCATCAGCAAACTTGAGTCCCAGTTCCTTTATCACTTCCTCGAACTTTGGTTTCTCCTGTGGTCCGCACTTGGCATTGTACAAGCGCACTTGGCATTGTCGAGCACAATGTCACCTCCACACGCCAGCAAGATGGCGACTTTCGTCTCGTCATCTTCTTTGTTCTTCTTCGTTGCTGTGAGGAAGAGTTCAACTTTCTGAGCAAACTTCTTCCATTCG
Source organism: Lepidoglyphus destructor (assembly GCA_031001835.1). Lineage (NCBI taxonomy): Eukaryota > Metazoa > Arthropoda > Arachnida > Sarcoptiformes > Glycyphagidae > Lepidoglyphus > Lepidoglyphus destructor. The sequence continues at coordinate 12,601 of JARNKU010000268.1, read as the reverse complement.
CTCCACGACCTTTTTTTCAGGGCGATGTTTTCTGGTAGGCGATCCATGATTTCTTTTCAGTTCGTTTCCGCAGCTACCACCATGTTAACCAAGCTAGAAGGGAGGAGAGTGACGACACAGTTGTGCACGCGACTACGTCGGGACCGGGACTGATTTATTGTTATGACTCGGCTCGCATACACATCACAATAGTACCACACCATGCTTCGTACCACAACAACTGAAATAGACTATCCGAAAATCTTCACTCTGCTGCAAATATTCGCAACCCTTCTAGTCGCAACGTCCACACCCGAACGCACATTCAGCGTGCTAAAGTTGCTTACAATTCGCTTGCGTAGCACGATGCGGGAAGATCGACTCACGGCAATGAAGATTCATAGAGAAATCGAAATCTCTCTCGAAGAAGTGGTAGAGCTATTAGCAGCCAGGTCTCGCAAACTCAACCTTGTTTTGTAGAGTCTCGCAGTTCGCGTGACTGGCAATATTAATAATACACATCGTTTATTCTGTTGACGTTCGATTTCCACGTTGTTAACGTTGGCGGAGGACCCACTGGTCCGTGTTGCCATGAGTGCCATGAGAATATGTAAGTTAATCACATCACATCTGCCCAAATTGTTCAGGGCAGCAGAAGAATGAACCTCATTCGAGTTCTTCCTAGCGATGAATCTTCCCACACAGCCCTCGAACAGGTAGGCTTCGGACAAGAATCATCATCATCATCGTTGACATCTGCCCTCCCCCCCAAGTTAAAATCCTGGCTACGCGCCTGCCGCCACGCTAGAGGTCGCTCACTTCATGTTCTGGCTCGAGCGATTCCGCCGCACCGCGCCGCGTCGCCCGGCGTTACTCTCAAAGGCGCCGAGAGCATCACTCGACCGATCTCGGAGATGCAACTCCGGTCCTATACGGATGCAGCAAACAATGAATCTGATCTGAGCACAGGGTCAGCCGATATCACAGTGTACCCGTGGCGACGAAAAATACTTATGGTCACGCTTGAACTCTACGGCGACTCTTCGCTGCCACTGTGCCACTGCGCTGACAGCGGGATGAGAACTGCATGGCGACCTAGAGGGGACGCTAATGAATCTATCTAGCCCCATGCCGGACGTTTAGGCCCATCCGTGACGATTTGCATAGCGGTCATACAAACAAACAAACAGAATTTGATTTTTATTAATATAGACGTTTAGGTCCATCCGTGACGATTTGCATAGCGGTCATACATATGTACAAACAGAGAAACAAACAAACAGAATTCGATTTTCAATAATATCGATGTCTCCTTTCCCCATCGGAAACTACAAACGCGTACTCGTCCCTGATTTGTTCCTACGGTTTCCAGACACTGACAATGAGTGAGGACAAACCGACGAGAATCGCAGTAGACTCTGAGACCCTGATTGATCATGCCTTCGTCGAGTTCAGAAAATTCTCGGTGAAAGACTACGTGCTTCAAGATTCGAGAGGTATTTCGGACCACGAGCTGGTCGAGCTATCCATGACGTATGAGGCACCAGAACCGGCGACAAAAAAAGTTGACTTTGACAGGCTAGAACAGGAAGTGGAACATCTTGACTGATCGCCTCTTTACGAGGCGGAGAGCTCGGATGCGAAATCTATGATATTCCAAACCATGTGCTCCTCGGCGGTTGAGGCTGCGACTACGCAAACGCCGGTCAAACCAAGACTTCGTCCCGGGCAAGAGTGGATGACACCTGGCTTAGTCAGCGCCATCAGAAAATGCAACAGAATATACAAACGGCTCAAGCGTCGAGGAACAATAGAGGCTGAGGAGACTGCATTCAGAGGATAGGGGAGCTCGGACGGTCTGGACCCCGACATTGTCGTACTCAGTCCCGACGGTGTCAACAACGGTGTGCACCCATCAGGCCGAAAACCCATTGGAACGAAAACCCATTAGGCCGACCGTTCATAATGCTGAAAACCCATTAGGACCCTCAGAACAGAATCTCATCAGAGATCAGCGAAGCTTCTGAGCGCAGGTAGAATGTGAGCGCAGGTAGATCTTGAGCGCAGGTAAAATATGAGCGCAGGTAGAATTTGAGCGCGGGTCGAATGTGAGCGCAGGTAGATTTTGAGCGCAGGTAGAATTTGAGCGCAGGTAGAATTTGAGCGCAGCATCATAGCGCGCATCCAAATTGAGCGCACGGATATATTGAGCGCAAGAGGAATTGAACGCTCCTTCGTGAAAACAGCGCCTACAATCTTGAAAACGCAACCCCTTTTCTATCCAACAGAGTGACTGAGCTCCGATTTCAATTGATAATCGGGATCATGTTCTTCAAGATGGCCCAGAGGTTGGAAGAAAACCGACAATGACCGAATTCTCCCGCAGCTAGTCATCTGATTATCGATGTCACCGTATGCCGGCCGATGCTATCCTTGGTCAGCCGACACCCTATGTAGGCAAGGCTGTTTCAAGTTGGCATTCATGACAAACGATCCGATGATGACTAACCGAGATGGAACGACTGCGGACCTCATCTTCTTTTGTGCCCACATCCCGTACATGCTCTCCACGTGAGGCACGCAGCATGCCAGATCAGCAGCGCCCATCAGTGATATCCTTGGTCCTCAATGTGTCGCTCGTTGCCTCCGGCCCCCTCAACTTTCTCTCGGAACTTGAACCCGGCTTTACGAATCTGAGAAAGATTCAATGCTCAGTGATGACAGAGCACGACTTCGACTCCAGCTCTCGTGGTTCCTTGGAGCCGCCTCACTTCGACTAGTAACTCCTCTTTTTGATAATGGAGGAACCCTCCCAATTTAGTCCTGCGCTCAATTTATACGTGCGCTCAATTTATACGTGCGCTCAATTCGGATGCGCACTATGAAGCTGCGCTCAAAATCTACGCCCAAGATCTACCTGCGCTCGAATTCTATCTGCGCTCACATTCGACCTGCGCTCAAATTCTACCTGCGCTCATATTTTACCTGCGCTCAAATTCTACTCGCGCGCTTTTAACGGAGAACTCCGTTTATAGGCGCGTTGGCCACGGGACGGAAGTGGCTGTTGTTGCTGTCGTTTTTACCCTCTCCCCGTGAATGTGCGCTAACAGTTTGCGCTGTGTGCTGCGCGCTGTGCTGCTGCCGTGGCCAGCTCGCTCCACGCGGCGCAGCCAAAAGCAAATAGCGAACAATGCGCTCATCGAGGTCGCCCGTGGCTAACCGATCAAATCCGCCGCTAACGTTGTTATCTGTTAACTGAGGCTGACAAGATGGCTCGTTCAAATCTCGCCCGTATTGGTAGCTATCCTATGTGAAAGAAGTTGTCAGGAACCGCGCGTATCCAGTTTGAATTCGAACCAATGGAGAGAAGGAACAGCGGCGGCACTGCTCTGAACGACAGCAGCAGCGTCCCGAGCGCACACACTTACTTGCACCCATGCTGTAGTCGGAGAAGCAGAACGGGTAGATTTTTCTGAAATCGCGTCCACCATCATTTGACCAACCCACGATCGTATTCTGTTTGCCAGTTCAAGAGCTTTCTCCGGACGGGTCATGCATGGATTCACGAAACATCGTTGTATTAACCCTACGCAATCAGAAGCAGTTCTTTCACACGGCGCCGGTGCTTCAGCCATCAGATTCGCCGCATGCTGGCTTCAAGTTCTTCAAAGAGCAACAATTCAGCGTGAGCAGTCTGACCCTATGCTCCTCGTCAGCAGAGCATACTTGACACATGCGGCCAATCGATGACTCAATAAGGATTCGAAGGCTGGTGTTCCGGGACGATGCATGGCGGCATGTTGCCAAGAACAACAGCGGCCCTCGAAGACCTCAGAGCAAAGATGCAAGAGCTCAAGGAAAGCAGAGAAGGGATGAACGTCTCCGCTGCATGATCACAAGGCTGGCAAACGCCTCGCCAGTGCTCCGCGTAGCTTACACGACCCCTGGCGTCTCATTCAAAGTGCCACTCAAGGCGCGTCAGTATACTTTCGCCGCCGCAGCCCCCTCCGCCCGTAATCGAAGTATCATGGAGAGCCCCGAATGTGTTCAGAAGAAGTTTTCTGACATCGTGCACCGAAAGTGATTGTTTACCTTAGCTTCGAAGAGCTTTGTTCCCATTATGTCAGACCGATACCAATCGTAAGGAATGTTCGCAACGCAATGACAATATTTCGAAATAAAGAGGCCGAGACGAAAGTTTTGAATGGATACAAGGATGCCGAAAGGAGTGCCTTCCTCGAATTTAAGCATCATATTTGAGGCCGTCACAAGTAATAGCGAATGCCTCCGTTCTTGCGTGAACTTTATCGAATTGTCTATGTAGCTGCGGACGACTTGATTCACATATGGATTCTGGAAAAAATACACGTCTCGAGTTTCCGTCGGACGGCTTCTCCAGCTTGTTCCGCTGCTGAGAGCGAACTAGATTCCTATTCTTTCTTCTAAATGGGGAGCAACTGAGATTAGATTCTTCGCTTTCGGAGTCTGTGCACAGAGCGCTTGCTTTAGCTGGTTCTCTGCTCATGTTGGATCTGCTGCTGAACTCCCGTGAAATCCGCAGCTGAGACTCGCGTGGTTCGCTAGAACCTCTGTCACGAGTTTGCACCGCCATGGTTGAAAACGGAGTTCTCCGTTAGGGCTTTCACTCCCCGAGTGAAAGGCACGAGATTTTTCAACATGCGCTCGAATTCTACTCGCGCTCTTTTTCGGCCTGCGCTCTTTTTCGGCTGCGCTCTTTTTATATAGCACCCTTCATTCGCAGCGTCGCTTTTTTCCTGTTGAGCTTGATCCTTTTCGCCTCGCAACGCTGAAGAAACCTGTTCAGATTCTTGTCATGATCGGTTAGCGCTTCCTGCGCTGTGTTGCCTCTACCACATATCAGCACATCGTCTGCCAATGCATACGTACCCTGCAGTCCTTCGAGCAGCTGCACGAGTCGTTTGTAGAAGATTTCCGGTGCGACATTCAATCCGAACGGGAGTCTGCGAAACTGGTATCGCCCGACCGGGGTCTGGAACGTGGTGAGGCTTCGGTATCCACTCTCAAGCTCGCAATGCCAGAAACCGTCTGACAGATCGAACTTGGAGAAGACTTTTGCTCCGCTGAGATCTGGAAGAATTTCGTCTAGCGCCGGTGTGTGGTACACTTCTCGGACCAGACACCGGTTCAGTCGTTGGGGGTCTAGACATAAACGGAGGTCTCTCGACTTCTTGATCTGTATGGAAATTCGGTTTACCCATTCCGTCGGTTGTTCTACTTTTTGAACAACCCCTCTCCGCACGAGCTCCTTGAGTTTCCTGAATAGCTTGTCTTTCAGGTGCGGTGAAATTTTGGACGATACATTGCAGCACGGTACCGAATCTTCTCTGAGGTGGAGTTTCACCGTACCCGGAAATTTGCCGAGTCCACCGTCAACACTTTTGGGTAGGCCTTGAACACTTCTTCCATCGAACCGAGCGACTCTTCCGTTCGCTCGCACTTCGCACTTTTTCGTAATCGATGCTGATGAGTCCCAGCTTCTCCGCTGAGAATCTGCCGATGATTGGCTGGTATTCCTCGTCGACCACGAGGCATCTCAGGCGATCCAACTTGCCGGTTCTTTTGTTCGCCACCGTGAGGTTTGCTGTCCCCAGGGTTCGTATCGTTGTTTTGTTGTACGCTTTCAGTTGCGGTCGTGGTTCAGCGTTCACGGTAGCATTCGGGATCAGTTTTTTGGGAGTCACGTTACACGTAGCACCGCAGTCAACTTGGAACCGTATCGCACGTTGCGGGTTTGCTGATTCTGCCACTTTCATTGACGCGTACACCATTCGTTCGTTCTTCCCCCGACTGCGCGCGCCCATTCAATCTCGTGTTCGCATTCATCTTCTGTGTCGGAGTGCTCTCTCAGTGCATTGACTGTTCTTCGTCTTTCGTTGCACATGGCCGAAAAATGATTCAGTTTCTTGCAGTTTGTGCATGCTCGACCTCTAGCGGGACAGTTCGCAATCGGTGAATGGTTGTGTCCACAGCTTCGACAGTTTCCAGCCCGCCGATTAGTCGATTGAAGACCATATCGATCAACCCTTCCACGGTTGTTGCTGTTTTGTCTACGGGACGCGCCTTCTTGGAACGATCCCCTGCTTGTTGACATCGGTCCCCGTCGTCTTGGCCCTCGTTGATCGAGCTTGTTGAGATCCCCCTCATCTTTGGTGGTATCCTCCTCTCACATGAGACTCTGTCGTTCTCCGGCGGTGCCAAACGCTGCTAGCTGTGTTCTCGAACTTTCCATTGCAAGGCAAATTCTGACCGCTCCTTCTGCGGATAACACTGACACTTTCAGTAGCTCCCTGCGCGTTTCTTTGTTGGATACCCCGTGGATTATTTGATCACGTACCATTCGGTCTGCCATCCTCTCATAGTCGCACAGTTTCACTTTGAGTCGGAGGTCCGTTATCCACTCCGCTGCCGTTTCTTGCGGCCGCTGTACTCGTTCCCTGAATACATGCGACAAGTAATGTTCTGATTCCCCATCAGCAAACTTGAGTCCCAGTTCCTTTATCACTTCCTCGAACTTTGGTTTCTCCTGTGGTCCGCACTTGGCATTGTACAAGCGCACTTGGCATTGTCGAGCACAATGTCACCTCCACACGCCAGCAAGATGGCGACTTTCGTCTCGTCATCTTCTTTGTTCTTCTTCGTTGCTGTGAGGAAGAGTTCAACTTTCTGAGCAAACTTCTTCCATTCGCTCCACGACCTTTTTTTCAGGGCGATGTTTTCTGGTAGGCGATCCATGATTTCTTTTCAGTTCGTTTCCGCAGCTACCACCATGTTAACCAAGCTAGAAGGGAGGAGAGTGACGACACAGTTGTGCACGCGACTACGTCGGGACCGGGACTGATTTATTGTTATGACTCGGCTCGCATACACATCACAATAGTACCACACCATGCTTCGTACCACAACAACTGAAATAGACTATCCGAAAATCTTCACTCTGCTGCAAATATTCGCAACCCTTCTAGTCGCAACGTCCACACCCGAACGCACATTCAGCGTGCTAAAGTTGCTTACAATTCGCTTGCGTAGCACGATGCGGGAAGATCGACTCACGGCAATGAAGATTCATAGAGAAATCGAAATCTCTCTCGAAGAAGTGGTAGAGCTATTAGCAGCCAGGTCTCGCAAACTCAACCTTGTTTTGTAGAGTCTCGCAGTTCGCGTGACTGGCAATATTAATAATACACATCGTTTATTCTGTTGACGTTCGATTTCCACGTTGTTAACGTTGGCGGAGGACCCACTGGTCCGTGTTGCCATGAGTGCCATGAGAATATGTAAGTTAATCACATCACATCTGCCCAAATTGTTCAGGGCAGCAGAAGAATGAACCTTATTCGAGTTCTTCCTAGCGATGAATCTTCCCACACAGCCCTCGAACAGGTAGGCTTCGGACAAGAATCATCATCATCATCGTTGACATCTGCCCTCCCCCCCAAGATAAAATCCTGGCTACGCGCCTGCCGCCACGCTAGAGGTCGCTCACTTCATGTTCTGGCTCGAGCGATTCCGCCGCACCGCGCCGCGTCGCCCGGCGTTGCTCTCAAAGGCGCCGAGAGCATCACTCGACCGATCTCGGAGATGCAACTCCGGTCCTATACGGATGCAGCAAAGGATGAATCTGATCTGAGCACAGGGTCAGCCGATATCACAGTGTACCCGTGGCGACGAAAAATACTTATGGTCACGCTTGAACTCTACGGCGACTCTTCGCTGCCACTGTGCCACTGCGCTGACAGCGGGATGAGAACTGCATGGCGACCTAGAGGGGACGCTAATGAATCTATCTAGCCCCATGCCGGACGTTTAGGCCCATCCGTGACGATTTGCATAGCGGTCATACAAACAAACAAACAGAATTTGATTTTTATTAATATAGACGTTTAGGTCCATCCGTGACGATTTGCATAGCGGTCATACATATGTACAAACAGAGAAACAAACAAACAGAATTTGATTTTCAATAATATCGATGTCTCCTTTCCCCATCGGAAACTACAAACGCGTACTCGTCCCTAATTTGTTCCTACGGTTTCCAGACACTGACAATGAGTGAGGACAAACCGACGAGAATCGCAGTAGACTCTGAGACCCTGATTGATCATGCCTTCGTCGAGTTCAGAAAATTCTCGGTGAAAGACTACGTGCTTCAAGATTCGAGAGGTATTTCGGACCACGAGCTGGTCGAGCTATCCATGACGTATGAGGCACCAGAACCGGCGACAAAAAAAGTTGACTTTGACAGGCTAGAACAGGAAGTGGAACATCTTGACTGATCGCCTCTTTACGAGGCGGAGAGCTCGGATGCGAAATCTATGATATTCCAAACCATGTGCTCCTCGGCGGTTGAGGCTGCGACTACGCAAACGCCGGTCAAACCAAGACTTCGTCCCGGGCAAGAGTGGATGACACCTGGCTTAGTCAGCGCCATCAGAAAATGCAACAGAATATACAAACGGCTCAAGCGTCGAGGAACAATAGAGGCTGAGGAGACTGCATTCAGAGGATAGGGGAGCTCGGACGGTCTGGACCCCGACATTGTCGTACTCAGTCCAGACGGTGTCAACAACGGTGTGCACCCATCAGGCCGAAAACCCATTGGAACGAAAACCCATTAGGCCGACCGTTCATAATGCTGAAAACCCATTAGAACCCTCAGAACAGAATCTCATCAGTAGAGACCGTACCTTCATGCAAAATGCATAAATTGCATAAGAATGCACATTTTGGCACTTTTCTGGCCCGAATGCATAAAACGAACATTAGAGCATAAATCTGCATAAATCGTGGTTTTGCATGGAAGTGACCCAAGTTGAAGCGCCCGTGGAACGTCTTCCATTTGGCTCTCCACCTCACAATCTGTCCTCCGAGAAGCACGTCTGTTGTTTGCCATCCGTTTCGGGCTGCTCCTCGATGGCATTAAAGAACTCGAAACGCGTAGCATGCCTCCCTATGAAAGTTTAGCCGTTTCCGATGAGCTGGTGGAGAACACGGAGGTCACTCCCGGTTCCCAAGAGGAGCAATTGCGATAGAAATGCGGAAAAGATGGTACTTTGCGCAATCCTGACTTCGGCAAACGCGGAGGCGTATCGGGTTTGCCGTCCGATGACCGAAACTGATTCCGGTTTTGATGCGATCGAACTCGCATCATTTGAATATGCACCGATCACTTCAGTTGATGTTGAGAGGACCCTCTCACATGAGTCCTCAAAAACACACAGAATGATCGCGTACATAAGTTCACTTTCGAGAATTTGAGACAGGTAGTCGTCGTGCTTCGTAACCAGTGAACGCTGCTTCATTCGTATATTGTGATACCTTTGCAAAATAATGGCGCGATAGTTCATTTCTGCCGAAGAAACAAGCTTCTATGAAACTAGAGCTGGTATCCCCCGAATGAAGCCTGTACCATATGGTATATGGTTCATCTGAGTGGTGCATATTTTCAGTTTTTCACCGCATATTTTGGCCCTTTTGAGCGCATATTTGCATGCATAATTCCGTTCTTTTTAGTGCATGAAGGTACGGTCTCTACTCATCAGAGATCAGCGAAGCTTCTATACTGAATGCGTGTTCTGTCGGACCGTCGGTTCAGGGAACGCAATGCAACCACGATCGGCTCAAGCTAGCGAAGCCTAATTTTGCTTGTGTTATACCAAAAAAAAAGCCACACGGCGGATGTAGTCTCCAAGCGTGATTTCGTTCCTCTCAAGTTGCAACACCAGCTCTAGAAGATTTTCGTTGACTTTCCGATACTTCTTCCGTATCGGAGGCGCGGGATTGTTCATGCTCAGAAGCAACCGATCGTCTTTGAAAATTCGTTCTTCCTCTCTGAGATGCGTCACCATTTCATAAATGTTGACGTGGCTCTTTCTCACTCGCTTGTTCAAGGCATTGTGCCCGGCCTCTATATGATTCGTCGTTCTTGCCGCGAATTCCCTGTGGAGCAAGCGAAATTAGAGTAGATATCGTGATGCAGGCGTTGAGCAACTTTTTGCACCGTCGATAGCGGGCAATAATTATTCGTTTGCGCATACTAGGATCTCAGAAAAGGACGATTTCCAGTGCGCGATTTGTACAGTGGATTCCGCTTAATGGGACCACATCGGGACCGGGCAATTTTGGTCCGATTGAGCGGCCGGTCCCAATAAGCGATAGGGGAAATTGCATCACCGGAATCGATGATTCACGGAAATCCATATCAAGGGACGCCATGCCTGTGAATCTGACTCTCGGTATCCTCATTGATAGCTGACGAATCGATTCCCTTGCAAGAGCGATGCATAGACCTCAGCTACGACAACCAGTTTGTCGTGACTGACGATCAGTTGAGGCTGGAAGCGTCGGAAGAACGGAGCGAATCGATACACAGTTCACGATAGACCACCTCAACAATAGCTCGCCATCATCATCGCCGAACGATACCAAGCTTTCAAAGATTTTTTCTCCAAAGCTCGACCTCGACTGGCCCGATTAAGCGACTTTTTGGTCCGATTACCCGGACAGACTTCGCTGGGAAGATTCGGGGATTTGGATTTTGGTCCGAATAGGCGGCTGGTCCCATTATCAGAAGGTCCCATTAAGCGGAATCCACTGTACCTGTAATGGTTCCACAGCGCTCTAGGGTAGACGGTTCCGTTCTCGAGCCAGTTTGAGATCATGTACTCCTTTCAACGTAGGAGACGTTCTACCCCGGGCTACAGACCGGAACTCCGGATGGTAACGAAACCACTGCGAGTGGCTTCGATTGGCCGCAAGCTTTGGCGTGTGAAAATTTGCATACACCACCGACTTTATATTCCTGAAGTACTTCTCCTGGGGAATAAACGCGTCCTCGATTACGTTCGCCGGCAGAAACTCCCTCACTGTCCATCCCAGAGCAGACGACCTCTGTCAGGTTTCTGCCGCTGATGCTACATATTTGCTAATGGCCGAGACAATTCACTTTTGCGAACTGCCTCCAAGAGAGGATTTTCAGTGTCTGTTCTGTACGGTCCCAATCGTAGTCTAGAGTATCGCCCGTTCATCCTCGCCCTCCGCGTCGCTGCGCCGAATGATCGTTGATTTCGTCTTTTGCCTCTATCTGCATTTCTGAACTACAACGACGTTAGAAGATTCGGTGAATTCGGCGTTGGAAGAACATCCATCATACGCCTTGACGACCGAAGAGCGCTTGAGACTCCAATCAGGGCGATCGGCCCTGATTCCGACTAGATTTGAACAAAGTTAAGCCTCCTCACGTCGACACCCTCCGGCAGAAGGGTTGTGAGAGGCAGGACGAGCTCCTGTGTTCGTCTCGTTACTCCAATTGAATTCTGGGAGGATACCGCCCGTGGCGGTGTACAATGGGTTTCCTTATGCGCTAATCCCAGATGATATCCCTGAAGACCTCCCAAGATCGACGAACACGAGGCTCGTAGACCTCAGTGATGAACCTGAGTTGCTCCAAGCCAACCAACATATGGTCCCGATGACCCAGGATAAACATCTAGAGCTTGCTCCGGGGCAACATGTTGTTCCTTGAGTATCATAAATGATGAGCACTTTGCAAAGTTGTCATGGTTTGCGTCATGCGGAAACGTCAACGTGGCTTTGCAAATCTGCACACGATATGCACACCTCTGAGACCACTCGGCTATCGCGTCGGTAGATGACATTTCGAGATGACATTCTGGTCACACCTTTCCAGAACGCAACGTGCGAAGTAGGACGCCGCGATCGTCTCTGGGCAACTTTTGAAAATCGATCGTACATGGTAGTGAAGATTCTGCGGCTACGAGTTTCTGCTGGTCTACGTGCAGCGTTCCGTTTCAGTGATGATTTGCACAATAACACGTGAGATGATCACGGATTGACTGTTCCCGGAGCAGTGCATTGCACGAAATTCTGCGCTCCCGAAGCCAATACCTCTCCCTGACACTAGTGGTCGACAAGAGAGGATTAGTTCGCGATGCTCCGGCAATTGCGCGAACCGACTCTTTCCTAAAAATGAGTGCGAATTGGCAAGGCTGGCTTATTTGTTGAATCTATTGAATAGGCTCCGAGAAGGAATCACGCAGGGAGGGAACGAGGCTCTCGCAGAGCTTTCGTCTGCACGGAAGGCTACGTTAGTGAATTAGGATGTGGTCACCTGCAGCATTCCCTTCTGGAAACTGGTCACCACAATTCTTCGGATTCCGCAATCCGCTACCATCAGTCCGTTCGGTCCGCATCATGTCATTGACTATTCTCTTCGGACTGAATTCCAGGTTCGCGGTTCGACGTACGTCCATGTGTTCACATGCTTGAATGATACTCCAAAGGACGTACTGTCCAAATATATGCCGGCTACGATCACTTTTCGAGGCTTTGTGTCGGTTGATCTTGCGCGAGTATTTGAGAATTGAATTGACTCATCGCAACAAGTGCATAAATGAAGTTCCTCTCGCGATTAGCGGGAAGTTCGAGCACATCGGGAGACTCCCGTCGCACCCAAACTACAACAACACAATCAGTATCTCCACGATTGCGTTCACCCAGGTATACCAGTGATGAGACCCCTCACAATGCCGAGCTTCCTATTTCGTACTGAATGGCCCTCCAG
>JARNKU010000266.1:0-10780 GCA_031001835.1 Lepidoglyphus destructor | reverse complement strand
TGGATGAGCTACTCAAGCTGTGCGACCGGTACCCTTATAAATGTGAAACCAAAGGAAGTTTTGAAGAATTTAACTCCAGGGCAATCATTATCACCAGCAATAAGTCACCTGATAGTTGGTATAAGTTCATCGGGTTTGACCCTTCGCCGCTGTACTCTGACCGAATCAATTGCATCACAACATTTTCTGATACTGGAATCACCTGTACAAAATGGTACTATAACCCTGAAGGACACGTCGGGAACAACCAATTGGTCTCCCTGCTCATGCGCCCTACACGAGAATGAAAACCAAGAACCCTACCAAATATGCGACCCAGATTGTTGGGACTGTCTAATCTAATAAATAAACTTTTTTAAAATTTAACACGTTCGATATTTATTTTCATATAACGTCACAGTAACATCAGTCTTAAACTGAAAAGCCAATATAACATCAGTAGCATCCGCAGCTAACATAGATTTCCCGGTGGCCGTAGTAGGTTCACCGCTTGACACATGAAATCCTCCGTGATGAGTTCCAACCTTCTTGCCAAGATCATAAGGGGTCCACGCAATAGTACAACCATAAAAAGTATAATTCAAATCCTGATCCGTATCTATAGAAGACTTCGCCATCCACGGCGACCATTTGCCTGTCTCCTCAGCTCCCCACTCAGCAGATGCTGCGCCCTTAGCCGGTTTAAACCGAGGCGCGAACTTTTGAGTCATCGGAACCCCAGACAAAACGAAATACTTAAACGGACTGCGCTCCTTCAACCAGCGCTGCTTAAAAGCTTGCGAATAACTATCAACGGCATCTGTCCTCTTCGGATCATTATTAAAAGCAGCATACACATGAGGCAACTTGATACCTTCAACGTAACTAGCCAAATGAGGATATTGATGAACATTTGGCGTGAAAGCAATCTTCATACGACGAATCTTCATATAATCCCAATTATCGTAAATACCACACAACTCAGACAAAGGCAACCTCAATACAATCTTTTTGACACCTCCGTTCTTATCTAACCTAACCTCATTAAAAGCATTACCAATTGTCAACGTAACCGTTCGATAATTCCCATTTCTCTTAAAACGAGTGAGACGACGACTGCGGCGTTTACGATAACGACGACGAATAATGCGACGACGAGGCATCCTCCGACTAAGACGTCGGCGTTTGATCGCAGAAAAACGCATACGCGGACGCATCTTCGGACTACTCTTCTTCGACAACCAGCGACCAACAATACCTGGTAAAGCTTGAATACCAGTATAAGCAAGACCAACAGCAGTTGCAGCGGCTGCAAACTTTCTACCTTCACGCCGTTGAAAATGTAATCCTCCAAGTGGCGGCAAATACTTGGGACGTCCAGTGTCCTTGTAAAATCCGTATCCTCTATCAGTGCCGGGCCAACTATCCATACACGTAAGAACGTGTCCGAGTGTGCGACCTAGTCGCCCGTTCCAACCGTCTCAACGCGATAAGTAAAACACGCTCAGTATTGCGCGAATAACCCAATTGAGTCAAGAGGTACAAAGTCCGACGAGCCTGCTCTTCGTATAACTGAAGTACCTGCTCTCGAGAACCCGGCAACGATAACCGACGGGTGACCTCTTGAAAATACTTGAAATCGACACCGGGAGCCTGATAACCTCTCCAAGGCAACGCACGAGGCATAATGATACCCTCGAATAACGAAACCGCCTTAAATAGGGCTGCACAGAAGATGGCCTGGTAATACTAACGCAGGCCATCTACAAAATGAGCCGCTCCCGCGGATGGTGCTTCACAGTGAACAACTACAGCGACAACGATGTGTCTCAACTGCGTGACTTTGCCAAGCGGTGTGTGTATACCGTCTTCGGAAGGGAAGAGGCACCTACGACTGGTACTAAGCATCTACAAGGGTACTGTTACTGTTCTAATGGACGGACCTTCTCATCTATCCGATCCGAACTGCCTTACGGATCCCACATCGAAGTGGCTCGTGGATCACCGGAACAAAACCGATCTTATTGTATCAAATCCGCTGACTTTGAAGAATATGGCGAACTACCCAAGCAAGGACGACGATGTGATTTGGAACGCGCTCTACATAGCCTGCTACATGACAAACGAAGCCTTCGGAACGTGGCTGAAGACTACCCAACCACTTACGTGCGTAACTTTCGAGGATTACAGCAAATCAGGGACCTTCTCGTACCAACTGAACCCCGGAGTCATCGGACAGACGTATTCATATTTGTCGGACCTACAAGGACAGGGAAGTCTCGAACTGCAGCACTTCTGGCCGGAACCTATGGAAGAGCCTACTACAAAAATCGTTCGACCTGGTGGCATCTATATTCCCAAGAGGAAGCTGTCATCATCGACGACTTCTACGGATGGCTCCCCTGGGATGAGCTACTCAAGCTGTGCGACCGGTACCCTTATAAATGTGAAACCAAAGGAAGTTTTGAAGAATTTAACTCCAGGGCAATCATTATCACCAGCAATAAGTCACCTGATAGTTGGTATAAGTTCATCGGGTTTGACCCTTCGCCGCTGTACTCTGACCGAATCAATTGCATCACAACATTTTCTGATACTGGAATCACCTGTACAAAATGGTACTATAACCCTGAAGGACACGTCGGGAACAACCAATTGGTCTCCCTGCTCATGCGCCCTACACGAGAATGAAAACCAAGAACCCTACCAAATATGCGACCCAGATTGTTGGGACTGTCTAATCTAATAAATAAACTTTTTTTAAAATTTAACACGTTCGATATTTATTTTCATATAACGTCACAGTAACATCAGTCTTAAACTGAAAAGCCAATATAACATCAGTAGCATCCGCAGCTAACATAGATTTCCCGGTGGCCGTAGTAGGTTCACCGCTTGACACATGAAATCCTCCGTGATGAGTTCCAACCTTCTTGCCAAGATCATAAGGGGTCCACGCAATAGTACAACCATAAAAAGTATAATTCAAATCCTGATCCGTATCTATAGAAGACTTCGCCATCCACGGCGACCATTTGCCTGTCTCCTCAGCTCCCCACTCAGCAGATGCTGCGCCCTTAGCCGGTTTAAACCGAGGCGCGAACTTTTGAGTCATCGGAACCCCAGACAAAACGAAATACTTAAACGGACTGCGCTCCTTCAACCAGCGCTGCTTAAAAGCTTGCGAATAACTATCAACGGCATCTGTCCTCTTCGGATCATTATTAAAAGCAGCATACACATGAGGCAACTTGATACCTTCAACGTAACTAGCCAAATGAGGATATTGATGAACATTTGGCGTGAAAGCAATCTTCATACGACGAATCTTCATATAATCCCAATTATCGTAAATACCACACAACTCAGACAAAGGCAACCTCAATACAATCTTTTTGACACCTCCGTTCTTATCTAACCTAACCTCATTAAAAGCATTACCAATTGTCAACGTAACCGTTCGATAATTCCCATTTCTCTTAAAACGAGTGAGACGACGACTGCGGCGTTTACGATAACGACGACGAATAATGCGACGACGAGGCATCCTCCGACTAAGACGTCGGCGTTTGATCGCAGAAAAACGCATACGCGGACGCATCTTCGGACTACTCTTCTTCGACAACCAGCGACCAACAATACCTGGTAAAGCTTGAATACCAGTATAAGCAAGACCAACAGCAGTTGCAGCGGCTGCAAACTTTCTACCTTCACGCCGTTGAAAATGTAATCCTCCAAGTGGCGGCAAATACTTGGGACGTCCAGTGTCCTTGTAAAATCCGTATCCTCTATCAGTGCCGGGCCAACTATCCATACACGTAAGAACGTGTCCGAGTGTGCGACCTAGTCGCCCGTTCCAACCGTCTCAACGCGATAAGTAAAACACGCTCAGTATTGCGCGAATAACCCAATTGAGTCAAGAGGTACAAAGTCCGACGAGCCTGCTCTTCGTATAACTGAAGTACCTGCTCTCGAGAACCCGGCAACGATAACCGACGGGTGACCTCTTGAAAATACTTGAAATCGACACCGGGAGCCTGATAACCTCTCCAAGGCAACGCACGAGGCATAATGATACCCTCGAATAACGAAACCGCCTTAAATAGGGCTGCACAGAAGATGGCCTGGTAATACTAACGCAGGCCATCTACAAAATGAGCCGCTCCCGCGGATGGTGCTTCACAGTGAACAACTACAGCGACAACGATGTGTCTCAACTGCGTGACTTTGCCAAGCGGTGTGTGTATACCGTCTTCGGAAGGGAAGAGGCACCTACGACTGGTACTAAGCATCTACAAGGGTACTGTTACTGTTCTAATGGACGGACCTTCTCATCTATCCGATCCGAACTGCCTTACGGATCCCACATCGAAGTGGCTCGTGGATCACCGGAACAAAACCGATCTTATTGTATCAAATCCGCTGACTTTGAAGAATATGGCGAACTACCCAAGCAAGGACGACGATGTGATTTGGAACGCGCTCTACATAGCCTGCTACATGACAAACGAAGCCTTCGGAACGTGGCTGAAGACTACCCAACCACTTACGTGCGTAACTTTCGAGGATTACAGCAAATCAGGGACCTTCTCGTACCAACTGAACCCCGGAGTCATCGGACAGACGTATTCATATTTGTCGGACCTACAAGGACAGGGAAGTCTCGAACTGCAGCACTTCTGGCCGGAACCTATGGAAGAGCCTACTACAAAAATCGTTCGACCTGGTGGCATCTATATTCCCAAGAGGAAGCTGTCATCATCGACGACTTCTACGGATGGCTCCCCTGGGATGAGCTACTCAAGCTGTGCGACCGGTACCCTTATAAATGTGAAACCAAAGGAAGTTTTGAAGAATTTAACTCCAGGGCAATCATTATCACCAGCAATAAGTCACCTGATAGTTGGTATAAGTTCATCGGGTTTGACCCTTCGCCGCTGTACTCTGACCGAATCAATTGCATCACAACATTTTCTGATACTGGAATCACCTGTACAAAATGGTACTATAACCCTGAAGGACACGTCGGGAACAACCAATTGGTCTCCCTGCTCATGCGCCCTACACGAGAATGAAAACCAAGAACCCTACCAAATATGCGACCCAGATTGTTGGGACTGTCTAATCTAATAAATAAACTTTTTTTAAAATTTAACACGTTCGATATTTATTTTCATATAACGTCACAGTAACATCAGTCTTAAACTGAAAAGCCAATATAACATCAGTAGCATCCGCAGCTAACATAGATTTCCCGGTGGCCGTAGTAGGTTCACCGCTTGACACATGAAATCCTCCGTGATGAGTTCCAACCTTCTTGCCAAGATCATAAGGGGTCCACGCAATAGTACAACCATAAAAAGTATAATTCAAATCCTGATCCGTATCTATAGAAGACTTCGCCATCCACGGCGACCATTTGCCTGTCTCCTCAGCTCCCCACTCAGCAGATGCTGCGCCCTTAGCCGGTTTAAACCGAGGCGCGAACTTTTGAGTCATCGGAACCCCAGACAAAACGAAATACTTAAACGGACTGCGCTCCTTCAACCAGCGCTGCTTAAAAGCTTGCGAATAACTATCAACGGCATCTGTCCTCTTCGGATCATTATTAAAAGCAGCATACACATGAGGCAACTTGATACCTTCAACGTAACTAGCCAAATGAGGATATTGATGAACATTTGGCGTGAAAGCAATCTTCATACGACGAATCTTCATATAATCCCAATTATCGTAAATACCACACAACTCAGACAAAGGCAACCTCAATACAATCTTTTTGACACCTCCGTTCTTATCTAACCTAACCTCATTAAAAGCATTACCAATTGTCAACGTAACCGTTCGATAATTCCCATTTCTCTTAAAACGAGTGAGACGACGACTGCGGCGTTTACGATAACGACGACGAATAATGCGACGACGAGGCATCCTCCGACTAAGACGTCGGCGTTTGATCGCAGAAAAACGCATACGCGGACGCATCTTCGGACTACTCTTCTTCGACAACCAGCGACCAACAATACCTGGTAAAGCTTGAATACCAGTATAAGCAAGACCAACAGCAGTTGCAGCGGCTGCAAACTTTCTACCTTCACGCCGTTGAAAATGTAATCCTCCAAGTGGCGGCAAATACTTGGGACGTCCAGTGTCCTTGTAAAATCCGTATCCTCTATCAGTGCCGGGCCAACTATCCATACACGTAAGAACGTGTCCGAGTGTGCGACCTAGTCGCCCGTTCCAACCGTCTCAACGCGATAAGTAAAACACGCTCAGTATTGCGCGAATAACCCAATTGAGTCAAGAGGTACAAAGTCCGACGAGCCTGCTCTTCGTATAACTGAAGTACCTGCTCTCGAGAACCCGGCAACGATAACCGACGGGTGACCTCTTGAAAATACTTGAAATCGACACCGGGAGCCTGATAACCTCTCCAAGGCAACGCACGAGGCATAATGATACCCTCGAATAACGAAACCGCCTTAAATAGGGCTGCACAGAAGATGGCCTGGTAATACTAACGCAGGCCATCTACAAAATGAGCCGCTCCCGCGGATGGTGCTTCACAGTGAACAACTACAGCGACAACGATGTGTCTCAACTGCGTGACTTTGCCAAGCGGTGTGTGTATACCGTCTTCGGAAGGGAAGAGGCACCTACGACTGGTACTAAGCATCTACAAGGGTACTGTTACTGTTCTAATGGACGGACCTTCTCATCTATCCGATCCGAACTGCCTTACGGATCCCACATCGAAGTGGCTCGTGGATCACCGGAACAAAACCGATCTTATTGTATCAAATCCGCTGACTTTGAAGAATATGGCGAACTACCCAAGCAAGGACGACGATGTGATTTGGAACGCGCTCTACATAGCCTGCTACATGACAAACGAAGCCTTCGGAACGTGGCTGAAGACTACCCAACCACTTACGTGCGTAACTTTCGAGGATTACAGCAAATCAGGGACCTTCTCGTACCAACTGAACCCCGGAGTCATCGGACAGACGTATTCATATTTGTCGGACCTACAAGGACAGGGAAGTCTCGAACTGCAGCACTTCTGGCCGGAACCTATGGAAGAGCCTACTACAAAAATCGTTCGACCTGGTGGCATCTATATTCCCAAGAGGAAGCTGTCATCATCGACGACTTCTACGGATGGCTCCCCTGGGATGAGCTACTCAAGCTGTGCGACCGGTACCCTTATAAATGTGAAACCAAAGGAAGTTTTGAAGAATTTAACTCCAGGGCAATCATTATCACCAGCAATAAGTCACCTGATAGTTGGTATAAGTTCATCGGGTTTGACCCTTCGCCGCTGTACTCTGACCGAATCAATTGCATCACAACATTTTCTGATACTGGAATCACCTGTACAAAATGGTACTATAACCCTGAAGGACACGTCGGGAACAACCAATTGGTCTCCCTGCTCATGCGCCCTACACGAGAATGAAAACCAAGAACCCTACCAAATATGCGACCCAGATTGTTGGGACTGTCTAATCTAATAAATAAACTTTTTTAAAATTTAACACGTTCGATATTTATTTTCATATAACGTCACAGTAACATCAGTCTTAAACTGAAAAGCCAATATAACATCAGTAGCATCCGCAGCTAACATAGATTTCCCGGTGGCCGTAGTAGGTTCACCGCTTGACACATGAAATCCTCCGTGATGAGTTCCAACCTTCTTGCCAAGATCATAAGGGGTCCACGCAATAGTACAACCATAAAAAGTATAATTCAAATCCTGATCCGTATCTATAGAAGACTTCGCCATCCACGGCGACCATTTGCCTGTCTCCTCAGCTCCCCACTCAGCAGATGCTGCGCCCTTAGCCGGTTTAAACCGAGGCGCGAACTTTTGAGTCATCGGAACCCCAGACAAAACGAAATACTTAAACGGACTGCGCTCCTTCAACCAGCGCTGCTTAAAAGCTTGCGAATAACTATCAACGGCATCTGTCCTCTTCGGATCATTATTAAAAGCAGCATACACATGAGGCAACTTGATACCTTCAACGTAACTAGCCAAATGAGGATATTGATGAACATTTGGCGTGAAAGCAATCTTCATACGACGAATCTTCATATAATCCCAATTATCGTAAATACCACACAACTCAGACAAAGGCAACCTCAATACAATCTTTTTGACACCTCCGTTCTTATCTAACCTAACCTCATTAAAAGCATTACCAATTGTCAACGTAACCGTTCGATAATTCCCATTTCTCTTAAAACGAGTGAGACGACGACTGCGGCGTTTACGATAACGACGACGAATAATGCGACGACGAGGCATCCTCCGACTAAGACGTCGGCGTTTGATCGCAGAAAAACGCATACGCGGACGCATCTTCGGACTACTCTTCTTCGACAACCAGCGACCAACAATACCTGGTAAAGCTTGAATACCAGTATAAGCAAGACCAACAGCAGTTGCAGCGGCTGCAAACTTTCTACCTTCACGCCGTTGAAAATGTAATCCTCCAAGTGGCGGCAAATACTTGGGACGTCCAGTGTCCTTGTAAAATCCGTATCCTCTATCAGTGCCGGGCCAACTATCCATACACGTAAGAACGTGTCCGAGTGTGCGACCTAGTCGCCCGTTCCAACCGTCTCAACGCGATAAGTAAAACACGCTCAGTATTGCGCGAATAACCCAATTGAGTCAAGAGGTACAAAGTCCGACGAGCCTGCTCTTCGTATAACTGAAGTACCTGCTCTCGAGAACCCGGCAACGATAACCGACGGGTGACCTCTTGAAAATACTTGAAATCGACACCGGGAGCCTGATAACCTCTCCAAGGCAACGCACGAGGCATAATGATACCCTCGAATAACGAAACCGCCTTAAATAGGGCTGCACAGAAGATGGCCTGGTAATACTAACGCAGGCCATCTACAAAATGAGCCGCTCCCGCGGATGGTGCTTCACAGTGAACAACTACAGCGACAACGATGTGTCTCAACTGCGTGACTTTGCCAAGCGGTGTGTGTATACCGTCTTCGGAAGGGAAGAGGCACCTACGACTGGTACTAAGCATCTACAAGGGTACTGTTACTGTTCTAATGGACGGACCTTCTCATCTATCCGATCCGAACTGCCTTACGGATCCCACATCGAAGTGGCTCGTGGATCACCGGAACAAAACCGATCTTATTGTATCAAATCCGCTGACTTTGAAGAATATGGCGAACTACCCAAGCAAGGACGACGATGTGATTTGGAACGCGCTCTACATAGCCTGCTACATGACAAACGAAGCCTTCGGAACGTGGCTGAAGACTACCCAACCACTTACGTGCGTAACTTTCGAGGATTACAGCAAATCAGGGACCTTCTCGTACCAACTGAACCCCGGAGTCATCGGACAGACGTATTCATATTTGTCGGACCTACAAGGACAGGGAAGTCTCGAACTGCAGCACTTCTGGCCGGAACCTATGGAAGAGCCTACTACAAAAATCGTTCGACCTGGTGGCATCTATATTCCCAAGAGGAAGCTGTCATCATCGACGACTTCTACGGATGGCTCCCCTGGGATGAGCTACTCAAGCTGTGCGACCGGTACCCTTATAAATGTGAAACCAAAGGAAGTTTTGAAGAATTTAACTCCAGGGCAATCATTATCACCAGCAATAAGTCACCTGATAGTTGGTATAAGTTCATCGGGTTTGACCCTTCGCCGCTGTACTCTGACCGAATCAATTGCATCACAACATTTTCTGATACTGGAATCACCTGTACAAAATGGTACTATAACCCTGAAGGACACGTCGGGAACAACCAATTGGTCTCCCTGCTCATGCGCCCTACACGAGAATGAAAACCAAGAACCCTACCAAATATGCGACCCAGATTGTTGGGACTGTCTAATCTAATAAATAAACTTTTTTTAAAATTTAACACGTTCGATATTTATTTTCATATAACGTCACAGTAACATCAGTCTTAAACTGAAAAGCCAATATAACATCAGTAGCATCCGCAGCTAACATAGATTTCCCGGTGGCCGTAGTAGGTTCACCGCTTGACACATGAAATCCTCCGTGATGAGTTCCAACCTTCTTGCCAAGATCATAAGGGGTCCACGCAATAGTACAACCATAAAAAGTATAATTCAAATCCTGATCCGTATCTATAGAAGACTTCGCCATCCACGGCGACCATTTGCCTGTCTCCTCAGCTCCCCACTCAGCAGATGCTGCGCCCTTAGCCGGTTTAAACCGAGGCGCGAACTTTTGAGTCATCGGAACCCCAGACAAAACGAAATACTTAAACGGACTGCGCTCCTTCAACCAGCGCTGCTTAAAAGCTTGCGAATAACTATCAACGGCATCTGTCCTCTTCGGATCATTATTAAAAGCAGCATACACATGAGGCAACTTGATACCTTCAACGTAACTAGCCAAATGAGGATATTGATGAACATTTGGCGTGAAAGCAATCTTCATACGACGAATCTTCATATAATCCCAATTATCGTAAATACCACACAACTCAGACAAAGGCAACCTCAATACAATCTTTTTGACACCTCCGTTCTTATCTAACCTAACCTCATTAAAAGCATTACCAATTGTCAACGTAACCGTTCGATAATTCCCATTTCTCTTAAAACGAGTGAGACGACGACTGCGGCGTTTACGATAACGACGACGAATAATGCGACGACGAGGCATCCTCCGACTAAGACGTCGGCGTTTGATCGCAGAAAAACGCATACGCGGACGCATCTTCGGACTACTCTTCTTCGACAACCAGCGACCAACAATACCTGGTAAA